>CM019064.1:60867514-61064333 GCA_009667805.1 Leptobrachium leishanense
GTAGCCCCATAATTTCTCCAGGCGGCACGAAGCCCTCTTTGGGTGTTACTGAAATACCATCTGTTTTAATAGAAGGAGAAGGGAACGTTGAAACTCCATCTGGTAATGACGAAACTCCTGCGAGCACTGGAACTCGTGAAGATACAGAGCAAACGGATGTAGAATCCCCCACCAATTCATCCAAGTAAGTCCTGTGTATTTTTTTGGCAAACGATATATTGTTTTTAAGAGTTAAGAAGTATTTATTCCATGAAAGAAGGAACTGGGAAGTAGAAGCAGCTTTTCGGTGAGGTCGGACTGCCGACACTAGAAAGGCATTGGCTCTGGTGACGGTTTCCGTGACATTCTCACACGATGTAGGAGGAAAATATAAACCTGCACCTTCTTGCTATTGCAACTGGTGACAGTGGTAATGATAAGCTTTTAATGTACATTAAAATGATACATATAGAATGGAAAGAAAACTATACCATTATATACCAAACGATAACATTATGGACGTGCCTTCACTGGGCACATCTGACCGTGACCATAACAATATCCTGTTTGCTAGAAGAAACCCTTCATCTCTTGCCCTTCTAGACATTCTTGCTCTTTATTTCGCTCCACTGAAGGCTTTATAAGAGATTCTAGCCAATCGGCATATCTTCCCATGTCTACATTCCCATTCCCAAAAGGGCAAATGGAGCTGTCAGTATGCCGACAGTAACGTTTGCAAAGCGTCTATCAGCTTGTAAAACATTTTCATTTGTATATGATTCATTTTAATGCTGCTTGGTGCTAAACTCCATATCCCATAAACCCTTGTTGAGGAAGAGTTTACTTTTTCTTGGTTAGGCCATATTTAGAAGAGTGAGAAAATGCAGAATGATCGACGCTATTTCCAAATGGAAGAGCCTTGCAAAAGCCAACGGGACAACCCATCGCTCCTTGCTAATCGTTCTGCAATTCTTTGTGCGTGTTTACCTGTGATGCCCACTTTTTACATTTGTGTAGAAGAATGAGGTGAGGTGCTGATTGGCTGAGTCACTTCCTGATCTGTGATAAGCTAAAAGACATGCTCTACGTACCCTGACCACTTTAGCGTTTTATAGTGAAGTGCGCCCCATCCGGTGCCATTTGGCTGGAAACACTGAGTAAACTGGAGGAGTCTCCTCTGCCCACACACTCGTCTCAAGACAGCCGAGATTTAGAATTTCCCAGCTGCCGGTCACCAACTTGGTCTCCATTAATGTCAGCTCTCTATGCTGACATGATCCTCTCTCAGCCCACTTGCAAGAGCGAGGATCATGAGAGAGGATGCTGAAGGATTGGTTCTGCGTGTGCGCACGCTGCTCCAATCCATCGCTCTGTGCAGGCGAATGATGACCTTACGAACAAAAGTACACAATTTCCAAGTAAGGCACAATTTACGTAGGTAAGCGAATTGCATCAAAACCCCAGCTGCGTTGCAAACTTATACACATTGTATAAAAAAGTTTCAGGTTCTTCCGCGTTTCGGGAGCCCTGAGCTGACGTTAAGGAGCAGAGGACACTGAGGGGGAAAGGTGAACATTATCTCCTAAATTAAATGAAATAAAGAAAAAAATTATATATTTTTTTGAGAAAGTATTTTACCAGGAAGGATACATTGAGATTTCTCTCGTTTTCAAGTATGTCCTGGGTGGCGAGTATGTACCGTTGGGTGTCTTGCCCAAGGACACTTACTGGAGAGGTGCTCGTCGGGATCGAGCCCATGTCTCCACAGGCTCTCTCCATGCAGAGCAGTGATGTTACCTCTACTCCACCCACCTGCCAAATTATTTAAGGGGGGGGAAGGGGGTGATTAGAGTGCTACGTAATAGAGGTCTGCATTCCCATGGGATGTGCTGCAAATGCAGGAACTTTAAAGATTAATACATATATAATTTGTTAGCACTTTAACCGTGTTCTATACAGAATCCACTATAATGTAGCATCATTTCTGTAGGAATAGTCCCTTCTATCACCATACAGGTGTATCTCAGGCATAGTTGCCTTTAGTGCATTTATCATTTAATGGTCTAAGTTCACGCATGTAACGTCTATGCAGTTTCTCAGACAATCTAACATTTCCAAGTGTCATCTGTAGCTGCGTTTCTTGTCCTGGCTGGGTGTGTGAATATGTATCTCCATTGTGTTCATTGTTATTGTTCTCATTTCCTTTCTAGGAGTAATGCCTGCCATTAAGCAGCATTTGTTTAATAACCTGCCAGATTTATTCTGTGCATGATTACAAACTGTTACTGTAAATGAACTAGATATTCTTTTGCTTTATTGTGTCTAGATGTTTATCACAGGCCCACACCTCATGAAATGCACAGGAAGAAACGTTCACAGAGGGACACTTCACATTGGATTAACCATTCATGTTTTTATGAAATATACAGTATCTCACAGAAGTGAGTACACCCCTCACATTTTTGTAAATATTTTATTATAGGGGTTATTCAGAGAGAGACGATCTGGCCCCGAAATGTCACGGAACAGGGAATTTCCCCGTACGGTGACTTTTTCATGGCCATTCAGAGAGAAGGCAGTTCGCCAAATTATGGCAAACTGCCAGCATGTACGGTGCCTGTTCGACGGCAGGGAAATCCCCCCATAGAGAAGCAATGGTTAATCTATTCAGAGAACACCGAAAAGCAGACAACAATTGCCGAAATGCCCTGCTATTCGGTGGTTTTTATTTGGAAGTTTTATTCAGGCGAACCATATAGGTTTCAATGTTAAAAATATTCCCATTTATATTCAATATCTAATAATCCGTTTATTCTTCTATTATGCAGCAAAAAGTCTCTTTATTTAAAGATTTTTTAGGATCTTTTAGGCATCTTTCAGGATATTTTCGGCAAACTTTTTTTCAGTTATTTTTTTAAAAGCTTTTTTTCTTTCTGTAGCAGACCTTTTTATTATCATTCATAGGACCTTATATGTAAATTCCAAACATTTTCGTTTAGTAATTTTTTTGCAAACAGTGTTTCAATTTTGACACTTTCAATCATATTGTTTTGGTTTTTTTTTAACCGTCCGGCGGCTTGTCGGCTTTCTCCTGCAGCTGGTCGGCCCTGTGCTCAGCGGCTCGCCAGCTGCATTTGGCGGCTGTCTGGTGTGTTTGTGGTGGATGTTCGGCGGGTTTGCGTTGGCGGTGGCGGCCGGCGGGTTTGCAGCATGTTGACAGCAGCATTCGGTGGCCGATTCCCTGCACTTCGGGGACCCTGCTGTAAATGCTGAATTCAAAATGGGGAAATTTGAAATTTGAAATCAGGGTGGGGAAATTTGATTTCCCGAAGTGCAGGGAGGTGCATGAAACGTAAAAACATGTCGGTGACATTTCGGTGCTCTCCGTATAACCCCCTATATCTTTTCATGTGACAACACTGAAGAAATAACACTTTGTTACAATGTAAAGTAGTGAGTGTACAGCTTGTATAACAGTGTAAATTTGCTGTCCCCTGAAAATAACTCAACACATACAGCCATTAATGTCTAAACCGCTGCCAACAAAAATGAGTACAACCCTAAGAGAAAATGTCCAAATTGGGCCCAAAGTGTCTATATTTTGTGCAGCCACCATTCTTTTCCAGCACTTCCTTAACCCTCTTGGGCATGGAGCTCACCAGAGCTTCACAGGTTGCCACTGGAGTCCTCTTCCACTCCTCCTTGATGACATCACAGAGCTGGTGGATGTTAGAGACCTTGCGCTCCTCCACCTTCTGTTTGAGGATGCCCCACAGATGCTCAAAAGGGTTCCGGTCTGGAGACATGCTTGGCCAGTCCATCACCTTTAACCTCTTCTTTAGCAAAGCAGTGGTCATCTTTGAGGTGTGTTTGGGGTTGTCATGTTGGAATACTGCCCTGCGGCCCAGTCTCCGGAGCGAGGGGATCATGCTCTGCTTCAGTATGTCACAGTACATGTTGGCATTCATGGTTCCCTCAATGAACTGTAGTTCCCCAGTGCTGGCAGCACTCATGCAGCCCCAGACCATGGGCCCGCTGCATATGAGGCCAGTCAGAGTATGCTAACTCAGTTTAGTATGGTCTGCACCAGGTGGAACTCAGCCACCAGTGAACACTTTTTATCTCCTCCTTTGGTAGACCACAAATGATTTAGCCTACTACTCTGTAAATTAAGGTAGGCAGGAGAGGAGGCAACATTTTATCTTTTTAAAAGATTTACTGGAACAGGCAGCTGATAGAAGGTGGGTCCCGACCAGTGGTTCATTAAGGGTTCCCATTAGTTCTAGTGGCATCCCTTCATGCATGCTACTACTACTACTGTTCTGTAGTTGGGTTATCTAATAAGTCTGTCTGAAAAAGGAGGTTGCGTGTTCTTCTTTCAATATCTATGATATCTTGGATGTGGTGGCTCCTGCCTGACCTTCTGTGATGGGTGTGCCGATCTATATTGTGGAATTGCAACTATTTCACAGTGTGCACCACTAAGGCTTAGACCACAACCCAGCTGTTAATGGAGAGCCACAAATGAAAAAATCTTGACGAGCCTTTTACCATTTTGCAGCTCGCTATGTATTTATTTTTTTGAGAAAGGATTTTATCAGGAAGAATACATTGACATTTCTCTCGTTTTCAAGTATGTCCTGGGTGGTGAGTATGTACCGTTAGGTGTCTTGCCCAAGGACACTGACTGGAGAGGTGCTCTTGCCAGGGATCGAATCTGTGTCTTTACAGTCTCTCTCCACAGTTATAGAGCAGTGATGTTTCCTCTACTCCACCCAGCTATTAACGGTTCTATTACGGCCAAGCCATGGTATCAGGGCAGCCATCAGAAATGATGGGGCCAGGGCCGGCCCAAGCCACTGTGCTGCCTGGAGCGAAGGATGAATTGCTGCCCCCACCCCCAAAAAAGCATGGTGTGTATGAGCATATCACAGAGCACCACATATCACGGCCCACTGTCCCACACATCCATATACCGTCTCTCACACACACACACACACACACACACACACTTCCACATACACACTTACATACTTCCACAGTCACACACATGCAGTCACACACATGCAGTCACACACACATAACACACCCGGTAACGGGGAGACGCAGAGGATTAATGACTCCGGAGGGCACAGAGTTACTGTCGATTATATTTCACAGGGGGTTCCTTTAAATAGGAAGCGTCTCACTGAAGGTATGAAAGAAATTAGGAAAATGCTTGTTTTTTCACCATGATTTAATAATTCAGGGAATACCTGGGGGGGGGTGTAAAAGCCATAAATCGGCATTAAAACATGCAGTGTCCCAGTCATTTCTGCAAATCCTCCATCAAACCCCGGCAGCTCCATACTAACCCCCCAATCCCCCTTAAACCCCGGCAGCTCCATACTAACCCCCCCCATCAAACCCTGGCAGCTCCATACTACCCCCCCCCCCCCCATCAATCCCTGGCAGCTCCATACTAACCCCCCCATCAAACCCCAGCAGCTCCATACTAACCCCCCCATCAAACCCTGGCAGCTCCATACTAACCCCCCCCCCCATCAATCCCTGGCAGCTCCATACTAACCCCCCCCCCCATCAATCCCTGGCAGCTCCATACTAACCCCCCCCCCCTAGTTTAGAAAGGTAAAAATGTGATTTATTTGTTTTAGTAAAGTCACTCAGGTCTTGCCAGGTCAGTGAAAAGCAGATCCCCGGCTATTAACAGCTAACTACAGCTCCCATCATGCTGTGCAGGCTGTAAGGGAGCTGCAGATTGTCTTCAATCTGGGCCCGTGCAGCCCTCAATCTGCAGCTCCCTCAGGACTCTGGGATAGGGTGTCTGTCCAGGCCTTCCCTCAACCAGGACAGAGGAGCTGGCAGTGCATTATGGGGGCAGCAACATGTCCCTGTGAGGAGGGAAGGGTGGGAGGGGAACCTCCATAACACACACAGGGGGGGGGCACAGAGTCTCCTGTATGTAATAAAGCCAGGCCTACCTCAGCAGCCTCATTGTTCCCCGGGTTTCATTTAAAGGCGCGCACTTGCCTACGCCATCACAGCCCTGCTGCGCGTGTCACGTGACAGGCTCTAAACACCGCGTTCCATCTCACAGGCGCACTGCACTGCAGGAGAGACCACAGCCAGGCTGCATCACTGGTAAAACTTAAGCTGATGGCCTCCATGCCCGCTGAAAGGGGCAGTCACGTGCTGAAGGGGCAGGCACGGCTTGGGTTTCAACGGAACACTGTCCTGCAGCCGTGTCCAGGCCGGTGGCCTTTGAAAGAGCAGCAAAATGCTGCCCCTGACAAAGTGCTGCCTGGAGCGGCTGCTCCACCCTGCTCCATGGACGGGCCGGCCCTGGATGGGGCCCCTTACAAAACCTCACGATGGGCCCCCCCGGCACTCCCTCAACCTCTAACAGCTTTTCTCCCCCTTCAAAAAAAAAAAAAAAAGGACATAAAATAGCACCACACCAATAAAACTCCCAGTGATGTGCAGTGTGTATGAGCGTATCACAGAATCCACAGCAATAAAACTTACAGTAACGGGCTGTATATGATGGCCTTTGGGTCTGGGCCTGGTCCCTGGGTCTGGTTTGGGCCTTGGGGTCTGGGCCCTGTGCTCTGGGCCTTGGGGTCTGGGCTGGGCCTGGTCCCTGGGCCTTGGGGTCTGGGCTCTGGTCCCTGGGACTGGGCCTTGGGGTCTGGTCCCTGGGGTCTGGGCCCTGAGTTTGGCCTGGGGTCTGGTCCCTGGGGTCTGGGCCCTGAGTCTGACCTGGGGTCTGGGCCCTGGGGTCTGGTCCCTGGGTCCTGGGTCTGGGCCTTGGGGTCTGGTCCCTGGGGCTGGGCCTTGGGGCCTGGTCCCTGGGGTCTGGGCCCTTGGTCTAGGCTGGTCCCTGGGGTCTGGACCCTGGGTCTGGCCTGGGCCTTGGGGTCTGGTCCCTGGGTCTTTGGGTCTGGGCCCTGGGTCTGGGCCTTGGTGTCTGGGTATGGGCCTTGGGGTCTGGGCCTTGGGGTCTGGGCCCTGGGTCTGGGCCTTGGTCTGGGCCCTGGGGTCTGGGCCTTGGCCCTGGGGTCTGGGCCCTGGGACTGGGCCTTGGGGTCTGGGCCTTGGGTCTGGGCCCTGGGCCCTGGGGTCTGGGCCTTGGGGTCTGGGCCCTGGGGTCTGGGCCTTGGGTCTGGGCCTTAGGGTCTGGGCCCTGGGGTCTGGGCCCTGGGTCTGGGCCCTGGGGTCTGGGCCCTGGGTCTGGGCCTTAAGGTCTGGGCCTTGGGGTCTGGGGACTGGGCCCAGGGGTCTGAGCCTTGGGTCTGGGCCCTAGGTCTGGGCTCTGGGCCTTGGGGTCTGGGCCCTGGGTCTGGGCCTTGGGGTCTGGGCACTGGGTCTGGGCCCTGGGTCTGTGCCTTGTGGTCTGGGCCTCGGGGTCTGGGCCTTGTGGTCTGGGCCTCGGGGTCTGGGCCTTGGGGACTGGGCCCTGGCGTCTGGGCCCTGGGTCTGGGCCTTGTGGTCTGGACCCTGGGTCTGGGCCTTGGGGTCTGGGGACTGGGCCCAGGGGTCTGAGCCTTGGGTCTGGGCCCTGGGTCTGGGGTCTGGGCCTTGGGGTCTGGGCCCTGGGTCTGTGCCTCGTGGTCTGGGCCTCGGGGACTGGGCCTTGGGGTCTGGGCCTTGGGGTCTGGGCCTTGGGGACTGGGCCCTGGGGTCTGGGCCTTGGGGTCTGGGCCTTGGGTCTGGGCCCTGGGGTCTGGGCCTTGGGGTCTGGTCCCTGGGTCTGGGCCTTGGGGTCTGGGCCCTGGGTCTGGGCCCTGGGTCTGGGCCTTGGGGACTGGGCCCTTGGTCTGGGCCCTGGGTCTGGGCCTTGGGGTCTGGGCCTTGGGGTCTGGGCCCTGGGTCTTGGGGTCTGGGCTTTGGGTCTGGGCCCTGGGTCTGGGCCTTGGGGTCTGGGCCCTGGGTCTGGGCCTTGTGGTCTGGGCCTTGGGGTCTGGGCCCTGGGTCTGGGCCTTGGGGTCTGGGCCTTGGGGACTGGGTCTTGGGGTCTGGGCCTTGGGGTCTGGGCCTTGGGTCTGGGCCTTGGGGTCTGGGCCCTGGGGTCTGGGTCTTGGAGTCTGGTCCCTGGGTCTGGGGTCTGGGCCTTGGGGACTGGGCCTTGGGGACTGGGCCCTGGGTCTTGGCCCTGGGTCTGGGCCTTGGGGTCTGAGCCCTGGGGTCTGGGCCTTGGGGTCTGGGCCCTGCTTTTGGGCCCTGGCCCTTGGGGTCTGGGCCCTGGGTCTTGGGGTCTGGGCCTTGGGGTATGGGCCCTGGGTCTGGGCCTTGGGGTCTGGGCCCTGGGTCTGGGCCCTGCGCCTTGGCCCTGGGCCTTGGGGTCTGGGCTCTAGGTCTGGGCCTTGGGGTCTGGGCCCTGGGCCTTGGGGACTGGGACCTGGGTCTGTGCCTTGGGGTCTGGGCCCTGGCCCTGGCCCTTGCGGTCTGGGCCCTGGGTCTTGGGGTCTGGGCCTTGAGGTATGGGGTCTGGGCCTTGGGGTCTGGGCCCTGGGTCTGGGCCTTGGGGTCTGGGCCCTGGGGACTGGGTCTGGGCCTTGGGGTCTGGGCCCTGGGCCTTGGGGACTGGGCCCTGGGGTCTGGGCCTTGGGGACTGGGCCCTGGGTCTGGGCCTTGGGGTCTGGGCCTTGGGCCCTGGTTCTGGGCCCTGGCCCTTGGGGTCTGGACCCTGGGTCTTGGGGTCTGGGGTCTGGGCCCTGGGTCTGGGCCCTGCACCTTGGCGTCTGGGCCCTGGGTCTGGGCCCTGCACCTTGGCGTCTGGGCCCTGGGTCTGGGCCTTGGGGTCTGGGCCTTGGGGACTGGGGTCTGGGCCTTGGGGACTGGGCCTTGGGGTCTGGGCCCTAGGTCTGGGCCTTGGGGTCTGGGCCCTAGGTCTGGGCCTTGGGGTCTGGGCCCTAGGTCTGGGCCTTGGGGTCTGGGCCCTAGGTCTGGGCCCTGGGTCTAGGCTGGGCCCTGGCTCACCACTCTGCTGTCTTCTTTTCTTCTATCTTCTTCTCTTCTCTTCAATCTTCTTTTCTTCTGATCTTCAGCCCGGGCCCTCCAGCTCAGGCGCGCAGCTTCACTGAGTGGAGGGGGCGAAGCCAAAGCAACGTACTTGGGAGGCCACGACACGCTGCTTGGCCCCGCCCAGGCAGCCAGTGAAGCTGCCAGGAGCCGGAGGAGTGTCTCCTCCGGCTCCTGCAGCAGCAGAGACACAGCTCCGGATTCGGACTTCTCGAGTCCGATACCGGAGCTGTTAAAGGGCGACGCCGCTGCCGACGGAGGCCCGGGTCCCCCAGGCCCCGGCGGCCCGGACCCCCACCGGGCCCGGGCCCCTTACGGCAGTATGGGGCATAATGCCCTGATGGCGGCCCTGCATGGTATCAGCAGCTTGAGGTGGAATATTTTTCAGCCACTGATCAATACCCTAGGAGACACACTGCTCAAGCTCTGTGCTAGAGCTCGCTTGAGACGGGGTTCTACTGGAGCCGCGGAAGAACATTTGAAACTATTCGTTTCAACTCTTCGCTGCTTGCGCCCTCTGCACTGTGGGATGTCAGGTAAATAAGGGATTTTTCAAGCGTTTAGATTCAAGTGTTAAGTGAGTTTGCAAATGTAAAGTCACTTAACACCAGGTTCTGAGAATTTTTTTTGATATTGGCGCCAGAGGAGCAGAACCAATTGCTCATTTTTGCCCACCTTGTCACAAAGTAACAGCTTCTATGCAAAGTATAGGAGCCACTAATTTACAGTAAGCTGTCACATATCCAAGATAAAAACGGACTTTGCGACTCAGTTTTAATAGTGGCAGGAGCCATTATGGTCATACCTGGAGCCGTTATATCTAGCTTGAATCATTAGCTGAACACCTGAAATGTGATGTAGCTTAAAGCTTGGAAATGTGTGCTGTTTCTGGCCAAGCCATCTCGTTTGGCAAATTCACCCTCCAATTTATTTGAAATTATTTACTACTTTTCACTCTAAATTTTCATCCAAACATCCAACTTCCATTCCGGAATTAGCTAAGAAATGGGAAATTTCCCAGCAAAAAGGAAAGTACTTGTAAACGTATGAAATATCAATGAATGGGCATTGACGGCAATTCTCGAACTCCAGCTAGCAGATTTTCTTCATCTTTGTTTCAACCAAAACGTTTGTTCCAAAGCTCTCCAACAATTCCCAGTTCAGTCAGTAAGCTGAGCTGAATTTTCCATTTTGTCTTTGTTTTGGCCAAAAATGTGCGATTCACTTGTTAATTCTTGCCATTTCCTGTTTTAGTGAATAAACTATTGAGACAGAATAGTCTGGACTATTACTATTATTATACTTTATTTATATTTTGTGCACAGGGAGATGACACAATGCAATTAAATACAGTTTAACAACTCATAACTTAAAGGGATACTATTGGGCAGTGATGCCAACGCAGATGTTTCAGAACTACATATGCCATGATGCTTAGTCATACACAAGGCTGGCAAAGTATTATGGGACATGTACCTAGCTCAGAAACACCTGAGTTGTCAAGGTTCTGGGGGTCCAGAGTTTGAGACCACTGGCCTATAGTGGGCTACATTACATACAGTGGCAAGAAAAAGTATGTGAACCCTTTGGAATTACGTGGAGTTTTGCATGAATTGGTCATAAAAGTGCTCTTATCTTCATCTAAGTCACAACAATTTGAAAAACACAGTCTGCTTAAAATAATAAACACAAACATTATATGTTTTCATGTTTTTATTGAACAGAACATGTAAACATTCACAGTGCAGGGTAGAAAAATGTGAACCTTTGGACTTAATAACTGGTTGACCCTCCTTTGGCAGCAATAACCTCAACCAAACGTTTCCTGTAGTTGCAGATCAGACCTGCACAATGATCTGGAGTAATTTTGGACTGCTCCTCTTCACAAAACTGTTTCAGTGTAGCAATATTCTTGGGATGTCTGGTGTGAATCGCTCTCTTAAGGTCATGCCACAGCATTTCAATCAGGTTGAGGTCAGGACTCTGACTGGGCCACTC
Source organism: Leptobrachium leishanense (assembly GCA_009667805.1). Taxonomy (NCBI): domain Eukaryota; kingdom Metazoa; phylum Chordata; class Amphibia; order Anura; family Megophryidae; genus Leptobrachium; species Leptobrachium leishanense. The sequence goes on from CM019064.1 coordinate 60,878,513, forward strand.
CAGAAGACGTATTTTGTTTTATTGAAGCCATTCTTTTGTTCAATTACTTGTATGCTTTGGGTCATTATCCTGTTGCATCACCCATACTCTGCGGAGCTTCAGTTGGCAGACAGATGGTCTTACGTTTTCCTGCAAAATGTCTTGATAAACTCTGGAATTAATTTTTCCATCAATGACAACAATCCGTCCAGGCCCTGAGGCTGCAAAGCAGCCCCAAACCATGATGCTCCTTCTGCCATGTTTTACAGTGGGGATGAGGTTTTGATGTTGGTGTGCTGTGCCTTTTTTTCTCCACACATAGTGTTGTATGTTTTTTCCAAACAACTCAATTTTGGTTTCATCTGTCCACAGAATATTTTGCCAGTAGTGCTGTGGAACATCCAGGTGCTCTTTTGCAAACTTCAAACGTGCTGTAATATTCTTTTTGGACAGCAATGGCTTCCTCCGTGGTGTCCTCCCTTGTACTCCATTCTTGTTTAATGTTTTCCTTATTGTAGATGTGTCAACAAAAATGTTAGCATGTGCCAGAGATTTCTGTAAGTCTTTAGCTGACACTCTAGGATTCTTCTTTACCTAATTAAGCATTCTACGCTGTGCTCTTGCAGTCATCTTTACAGGACGACCACGCCTAGGGAGAGTAGCAACAGTGCTGAATTTTCTCCATTTGTAGACAGTCTGTCTTATCGTGGACACATGAACATCAAGGCTTTTGGAGATACTTTTGTAACCCTTTCCATGCAAGTCAACAATTATTGATCGTAGGTCTTCTGAGAGCTCTTTTCTGCGAGGCATGGTTCACATCAGGCAGTGCTTCTTGAAACCAGTAAACCCAAAACTGGTGTGTGTTTTTAAAGGGCAGGACAGCTTTCAGCAACACATCCAATAATATCACACTGATTGGACTCAAGGTTGGCTCACTCCTGGCTCCAATTAGCTCTTGGAGAAGTCATTAGGCTAGGGGTTCACATGGGGTTTCCACCCTGCACTGTGAATGTTTACATGTTCTGTTCAATAAAAACATGAAAACATATTGTAGCGCTCACTCCCGGAGGAGCCGCTGAAAATGAACCACGGGTCAGTCTCCCCGCACTAGGGAATAAATATACTCCAACACCGTTGTGAGTTTTTATCATTTAAATAGTTTACTAAAATAGTAAGCAGACGTTGAGACACGGTATTCACAGGTATTATTACAGTATTTTCGTATTGCGGTAAAACGCGTAGCGGAAAAGAAACGAAACACGAGGCTTCGTATTTCGGAAAAAATAAAATATTTGCAACCGAACAGAAAAGAAATGCAATTGCCTGATAGTTCGAAAAAGGGACACGTAGCGAAACCCAAAAATACAATCTCTTCGTATTACGGTAAACACGCAGCGGAAAAGAGAAAAATATTATTCGGAACGTATCTTTAACCCCTGTTCCGATTCGTAACAGAATGAGTCCTGCACAGGTTAAGTCCCGGAATGTAAAAGGTGTGTATGTGTGTGTGGTACCCGGGTACTGTTCAACTGGCCAGTGAATTTACTTAAGGAATGTCTTCGACTAGTCAAGTTGGGGCCCTGTGGACTTTAAAGAGAAAACAGCAGCGTGTTCTTTATTTACAAACGGCCTTGGAGGCCTCTCACCCATCCACCGGTTGCTTTAGGCTCCGCTGACCCAGGACGTCTCTCCGCTCGATATTGACTGGGGATACTTGCGGCCGGATCCGTTGTCTGACTTTCCGTAGCTTGTCCACGACTTGTCCAGCTCACCGCCTGCTCTCCGTATCCGATCAACTCGCGGTAACTCCTCACTCGAGGTCTTCAGATTGTTCGATCTGCAGCAATCTCTGGAACTTGGAGGTCTCCTTCACTTGTGCTGAATGACCCAATAAAGCAACTGGCAGGTCTCACTCGCGCTCTGGCCTAGGCCCTCTCGCGATGTCTGGCACTGCGTCTGCTCTCTCTCGTTCCCTGGCGCGCTCTGGCGCGTTCTCCACGAGGTTCGGGATGTAAGTGTGCTGGGTCCCACCCACTTCCTGTCTCTTTGCAAAGCACGCCGGGAAATGTAGTCCCAATGTCCAGTGTCTCTAATCGCGATTGTCTCCATCTTGTGGCCATAAATAGGTACTGCCAGCAGCAAGATTTTAACACAGCGCTACAATATAATGTTTGTGTTGTATTATTTTAAGCAGACTGTGTTTTTCAAATTGTTGTGACTTAGATGAAGATCAGAGCACATTTTATGACCAATTCATGCAAAACTCCACGTAATCCCAAAGGGTTCACATACTTTTTCTTGCCACTGTAAATCGCGCTAAAACGGGGACGCAAAGGAGAAAAACCTGCGCCTGCAGGTTTCTCCTTTGCGTCCCCGTTTTAGCGTGAAATTACAATGCAGGCACTTTAAAAGCTGCCTGCATTGTTATCGGGCACTTAGCCCCGGGATGTGCGTGGCAGCGCTGAGCACCGCTGAGCACCGCCGCACGCATCCTCTCCATGGAGTCCACAGGACACCATTGAGGCAGACGGCGCCGGTCACATAGATCCGGCAGGTCGGTGTAGTGATCCTCAGGGGGAGACTGGGGGACTTTTTCCCCCGGTCTCCCTGCTCCCGCCGGATGGAAGAGGCAGATGGAGCTGCGGTCCTAGCCGCGGGACAGGAGGTAAGTATCTGAATTTTGGGGGGGGGGTTTCTGCTGGTGCTAATGGATTCTGCTGTGCAAGTCCAGGCTGTGGTTAACTTTTTGCTAACCGCAGCCAGACGTTAATTAGTGTTAGGACTTTGTAATCCTAGCGCTAATTAACACTTTGCGCTCCGCATAGGGAGTGCAAAGTACAGTAACCTCGCGCAGTACAGCGCAAGATTCCAAACGATAACGGGTTTATTAACCCGTTAGCTTTTGGATTGTAATATGATGCGCCCGCGTTATGGCCACCAGGGCTAACGTTAACGTTAGCACCAAGTATGTAATGTGGCCAGTGTCTCTTTAACGAAGATGAAAAATTAAGATAAGAGGCCGCATTCTGTGAGAATTTGGAATCTAGATCAGATTGTGTAGTTAGTCGTAGCCCACTGCTTGTACGTTTTGTCCATTTTATTAATTATATAGGTCGACAATCAACAACGATGTTCCAAGGCAACTTTACACATATTCCGTGCATTATAATAATGCCTGTTTTGACTCCTCAACAAACAATGGGAATGTCGGAAATCCCTTACCAGAACAAAAGATAACATTGTGTATAACCAACGTCCATAAATCTTACCGTGTTTTTCAATACGACAGAGTAATTTACTTTTGTGATACATTACACAAGTCAACCTACAGTGTGCTGGCACTCGTCGGTCTGTTCCATGTGTGTGTTGCACCGCTCACCTCCTTGTTCTGTAGTAGATCACTGCATGTTCTTTCATGGCACGTAATACAGGTATTACTATTATGTAACACGTCTGTTAAAGGGACACTCTACTCATCCTGATCACTTTACAGTTATAAAGTGGTCAAGATGTAAGGAGTGCCCACCCCCCTCAGCTTCACCGATCTGGTGAAACCGTTGTGTGAAGTGGAGGAGTTTTCTCCACCCCACTCCACATTACCAGCAGGTGGAATTTTTGAATTTTCCAATTTGCCAGTCACCGGGTCGGTCACTCTGTAACATGAGGTCAGTGGCATCCATAGATCAGACCTGTGCATGTTTTTTATTTTACCAGGAAGGATACATTGAGATTTCTCTCGTTTTCAAGTATGTCCTGGGTGGTGAGTATGTACCGTTAGGTGTCTTGTCCAAGGACACTTACTGAAGAGGTGCTCATCGGGTTCGAACCCATGACTCCACAGGCTATGTCCTCGCAAAGCAGTGATGTTACCTCTTCTCCACCCTGAACTAAGAGGAGATCCAGCACCTGGCAAGGGAGAAAGGTAAGTAAAATCAGCAAAAATAATAATAATTATCAGCAGCCTTTGTCCAACTATTTAAGGTCCATAGGACTCCACTGAGGCTTCCACTGCCGGTCGCATTACCTGCAGGATCTTTCCTCACGAGATCCGGCAGATCGGCGGAGTGATTCGCAGAGGGAGACCGGAGGACTTTTTTCCCCCCAGTTTCTTTCTGCTCCCGGCGGCAAGAAGAGGCCAATCGAGTCGACGTTCTCCCCGCGGGATGAAAATTGAGTATGTGATTTTTGGTAAAAAAAAATTCGGCTGGTGCTGATGAATTCCGCAGAAGCGGCATCTGTTAGCACCAGGTCCTAGCTGTGGTTAATTTTTGAGTAAACAGCAGTGTGATGGTAATCAGCGTTAGGACTTTGTAATCCTAAAGCTAATTAACTCTTTGCGCTCCCCATGTTAAGTATAGGGAGCGCAAAGTACAGTAAGCTTGCGCTGAAAAGCGCAAGTGCCGAATCGCTAACAGGTTTTTTAACCCTTTAGTGTTCAGAATGTAATATGGGTCGGCACGCACTAGGGCCACTAGGGCTAATGTTAACACTCACACAGCTGAGCGCTAACGTTAGCGTTATGTATGTAATACAGCCCTAAACCTCAGAATCCATGCAAAGGAGGCTGTCATTGCAGAATCCCACCTTGATGGATGCTATCATGTGGTTGCTATTCTTCGAGCTCTATAAGCTCCTGTGCAGGGTGAGAGCTTGTGGACAGGAACTTGTTGGATGCCTCCATGTTCCTTCAAGGGATACTATAGGGTTAAAACAGGAGGGTAGGAAGCAGAGGGGTTAACTTCCTGAACCCCTCCACACTCCCCCTCCCATTTTAACACTTTAGTTTTCTTTAAACTCTCTTGAATCCAGCGCTGGTCTCCCTCTGATCTCTGCAGGATATGACATGCCTCCAGCTCAGCATGTCAGGTGACCACGGGGCGGCTGGGCTAAAACAAATACCATTGGATGTGACTAGTATCCAAAGAACTCCAAACCCACTAATCCTGAGCTGAGGGTTTGGTCAGGACAAAGTCCATGCATTTGGACGGCTGAATCAGCCCTCTGAGCCCCCCTTAAAAGGAGTGAGAGGGAGTAAGGAGCTCACAGCACTGTGACCACTCAGATAAGGCCGATTTGGTTACACTGTGTAGAGTGCACCTTTAAAGAAGAGCTACAAGAGTTGCTGTTTTGTTTTTTAAGGAAACTAGTGGATTTTTTGTGTTATTTTTCTCTAACATCGATTTTTTTTGTGTCTTAGAACAGAAGAAATGTCATTCTCCAAAATAATGGATTGAAAAATACTGAGACATTCTGTTATGCGCTCCTTGATTCATACTCACAAGGGCAATAAGATATCATTCTTCTCAGGGTTAATTTTTTTATAAGTACTTTCTTTGTTAGGGGAGGATATCAAATGCCAATCAATAAGAGCAGAGCCTGGGATGCACCAGAAACTGCACATCACAAATCCATCTTTAGTCTCAGTGGACGACTATGCAATCTCTCTGCACTCTCATTAGGACATTAATACTCATATAGGAAGGATCAGTAGCAAGCACTTTATATAATATATTTATGTGTATATATATATATATATAAACCAGGCATAGGAGCACACTGGGGCTTGTGAAAGAAATAAAAAGCTTTATTGGTTAAAAATCTGACGTTTTGGTTCCTAAGAACCTTTATCAAGGAATATAAAGGTTGATAAAGGTTCTTAGGAACCGAAACGTCCGATTTTTAACCAATAAAGCTTTTTATTTCTTTCACAAGCCCTATGCCTGGTTTTTCTATATCTGCCTTTGAGGATAGCACCTGGGCAACTAATGTTTCTATTTATGACTGAGTGCTCTCCATATATATCTATAATATAATTGAGTAAGGCTTGGCGTGTCCGTCGCCAAGCCTTACTCTGCGCATGCGCGCGCAACCGGCGGCGGTTGGTTGCGCGCGCATGCAACCGCCGCGGCACGAGCCTGCTGTGCGCTCGCCGCGGCGGTTACAAGATGCACACAGCAGCCGGGTAGACGCTGCGCTTGCAGCCTCTACCCGGCTGCCGCGCGCATCCAACCCCCGAGCGGCGAAGGGAAAGTTCCCTCCGCCGCTCGGGGTTGGATGCGCGCGGCAGCCAGGTAGAGGCTGCGCTCGCAGCCTCTACCCGGCTGCCGTGCGCATCCATCCCCGAGCGGCGAAGGGAAAGTTCCCTCGCTTCCGCTCTTTGAAGGACCCAAGCCGCGGTCACGTTACCGCGGCTTGGGTCCTTCAACGACCGGAAGCGGGGAAACTTTCACTTCGCCGCTCGGGAAGGTAAGTATGAGGAGCTCATGGGGCGGCTGTCCGAATGCCGATAGAGCATTCGAACAGCCGCCCCATGTCTGGTCTGGGGTCTGAGCTGGGGGGCATATAGCCATGAGAGGTGGGGGGCAAATATCCGAGAGGTGGGGGGCAAATATCCATGAGCTGGGGCATATATCCATGAGAGGTGGGGGCCAAATATCCATGAGCTGGGGCAGTATCCACGTGCTGGGGCAGTATCCACGAGCTGGGGCAGTATCCACGTGCTGGGGCAGTATCCACGAGCTGGGGCAGTATCCACGTGCTGGGGCAATATCCACGAGCTGGGGCAGTATCCACGTGCTGGGGCAATATCCACGAGCTGGGGCAGTATATCCACGTGCTGGGGCAGTATCCACGAGCTGGGGCAGTATATCCACGAGCTGGGGCATATATCCACATGCTGGGGCATATATCCACGAGCTGGGGCATATATCCACGAGCTGGGGCATATATCCACGAGCTGGGGCAGTATATCCATGAGCTGGGGCAGTATATCCACAATAGACTGCCCTCTGGGCAGGCTTTCCACCTTGTATATATATATAAAAAATAGGCAATGCTATGCACTCACGCTTCCTTCGAATATTCAATATGCCCGGTGCCTGTCATTCGGTGAATAATAATAGCTGCTTGTGGAAGAAATAGTAGCGGCACTCCAGGTGCAGTGGACAATGTAGTCCTTCCTCGGATGCCAGTCTCTGTTCTAATTCGGTGGAGAAATCAGATATATGCGCGCATAAAGAAATCACACAGACAAGGAATACGTCTATGTGGCTTCCAAAGCCAAGGACTTCTCTGACCTTTATTGACAATTTACAAGGCTTTATGCTACTTCGCACGTAACGAAAACAGGCTGTTGCCCAACATTCTATTCGTCATTAATATTGTGAAATTACAGACTTTGTTTAATAACCGTTAAAGAAAATAAAACATCAGCGTCTTCGGTTGTCCCTTTAGCCATCAAGGACGTTGGTACAGGACGTTCCAAGATGTTCCAAAACATTCTCCAAGATGAAAAAGAAACTACATGTGCGTAAAAAACAATCGGCTAAGATAGCGTGTTAAACAATAATATGCATTTGATTCTTAAATCCTGATTAACCACTTAAACTACTCAAATGAGCATTTTTCTAGGCCTCTTTCTAAGCCTTTGAATATTATAAAAGCGAATATATACATTTTTGTCCACAACAGTCCCCCCTAAAAATGCACATTTCCCAAGTGTACCCCTGGAGACGAGCCGTGCCTTCATCCGTTCCCCTAATAGTCTCGCCAGCCATCCCAAATCTTCGCCGGAGGTTGAGACGAGAAATTCCTATTGAATAAAACCCCTGTGTAGTCCGGGCTTCTGAGCATGGTCGAGACTGGTGGGTCAAGAGTCGGGCCTAAACTCGTCTTGCAACGGGTCACTAACCTTGGCTTAAAGCCAAATCATAGACGGTGTTCTCGAGATAGGGGACGCATGGACTCATAATTCTGTGGTTGAAATGTCACAGGTGGGCGGAGTTCGTCATACCTTTCATTCACAGGAACCACTAGAAATTCTAGACTAGTATAGGAAGTGCCAATATTCTCCCCAGTGTCCCCACACACTTGACTAAGCAGAACAGGTGTAGTGGATTCCACAGTTCTTTTGATAACCTTTTTAATGCAGGGTAAAACACAACATTCAATCACCGTCAACAGAACCATCATTACCAGGATAACTATCCCTATTTGTGTGAGGATCTTTTGCCAGGCACTCATCCAACTAAAATACTGATCCCATGGATCAGTAATGCCAGAGTTTTTCTTCAGTTCTTCAGACAGGTCTTCCAATCGTTTAATGGCTTTAGTGACTTTGCCAGTGGGGCCTGTGTAAAGGTGCAACAGGAGCCACCAGTACCTTTCAGCATCGTACAGACCCCACCCCTCTCTGCCAGTAGCATATCGAGGGCCATTCGGTTCTGGAAGGTCATTGCAGAGGTCGGGCCTAGCTGGTCGGCCAAACCCTGGAAGGCATCTCGGGTATAGTTAACAAACCTCTGTTGGTTGTAATAGATGTAGTTAATCAAATCAACATTCTTGTTGATGGTTACCATGGGGATTAAAGATTCAAATCCCGCCTTTACCTGGTCTCTAGCTTTGAACTCATTAGGCACCCCCCCTTGGGACTCCTATGACATCAAGGTAGACGTGGAGATCGAGATCGAAACTGCCAGGTACAGAATTCACCTCTCTCCTTTGTCTAGTGAGTCCGGGGGTGTGGGCTGTTGGCAGGTCATCATCAAAGGGCAGGATGTGGAGGGGCATGATGGCTTTAGCCAGAGCACACTCACCGTCCCACGCACCTACCAAGCGGGAGCGGACTCGCATGTCACCGCAGATCCAATAGACATCTCCCAGGGAGATCACCTGGTTTTGCACCTTCTCCACAGCACTGTACTGCGCACAATAACCTTCTGTGAAGTTTCCAACTACCCGGCCACCGGTTCCCCAAGAGGAGTGACAGGTGTAGTTCCCGGGGTAGATGGTGATACTCTCTGAGAGTCTGGGGTTTCGTTTCTGGAGGGGGTATTTGGACTTCCATTCTTTGCAAGCATCGTGACTTAGAGTGGTGTTGGTAAACAAACTGAGAAAGCATTCCTCAACATCCTCGCAATTGGTTCTGTTGTGGGACTGAGCGGTATATTTCATCCATTCTAACCAAACATTCAAATCTGAGTATCCTGTTTCAATGGCCATAGTATCCTCGAACGTGGGATCAGCGATAGAGGGATGGATAGACAGAGGGAGGGATAGATGGATAGACAGAGGGATGATAGAGGGATGGAGGGATGTGGGATGGATGGAAGGACGGACAGAGGGATGGAAGGAAGGATGGATGGATGGACAGAGGGATAGAAGGACAGAGGGAGGGATGGACAGACAGAGGGTGAGAGGGAGGGATGGATGGACGGATAGACGGTGGGATCAGCGATGGCCACTATACCATTGGAAGAGAGCATCATGTGGTGATTAAGGGGTTTGGGCTGTGGGTGCGGAGGGACCCAGTCAGGGCAAGGTACATATCTCGTAGGCGGAATCTTCCCAGGGTCTGCGGATTCTCTGAACCCCCCTTTACCCACAAACCCACAACATAGATACCTGAATCCCCGGGTCCTGGATTTTCTAGGGTTAGAATTAGTTTCAGTGCTGTTGCCTCTGTTCTAAACCGCACTTCCCCATCATCATCCGACTCCTGTAATTCGTACTTGGGGCAGGTGTTTGGGGCCATTGTCAGTGTCATACGAGCGAGAAGTGATTTACCATTTTCATCTTTCTTATCTAAGGAGATCTGTGGTTTATGTCCCCAGGGAACTCCCGTATTCCATCCCACCGATGCCCAACTACCGCATTCCTGTCCCCAATAGCAATTGGTAACGCACATATATATGTCATAATCATGTGGAATCCCATTTCTCCAGATACATTGCAAGCGGGGGCCTGGGCATGGGTGTATATCACAATAGTTAAAGGTGTATGTAACCACGCGCGTGTTAGATGAATTATACCAGAAAGTGGTTAGTTTGTTTTTGGCGGCAGTAGTATTCATTGCGTGGCCCATGACATGGGCATTGTCCGTCAGTTGTCCCAGGGCAGCTTCCACCTGGGCTCTCATAACAGCTTGTACCATATAATCAGCTGCCTGTCCCAGTATAACAGCTACATTGTGCCCCTGGATTCCCACCCCCCAAATGAGAAGGATATACACAATCATGGTTGTTTTGTTGTCTGGTCCGCTTCTGGTGTACAGGTCTTTTTACAGTGGGAGGCGTGGATCCAGGTGGCTTTTCCTTCCAATTTTACTGAAGTTTCAGTTGTGAGGAGGACCTGGAAGGGACCGTCGTATCTGGGCTCAAGTGGATTCTTTCGAAGAAACTTCTTCACTAGTACCCAGTCTCCCGGGACCAGTTGATGAGTGTCGTGGATACTTTCAGGGTCTGGAATGCAAGAGAACACCTGACCATAGATATCAGTTAATATTTTTGAAACATTTGTGACATTCGTTGCTAGGCTGTCAGACTGTAATTGCAATTGTTGAGGGAAACAGTATTCTGAAAGGTGACAGATTGTGTAGACCGATGAGAGCATTCATCATTGTATTTGAGAGGTGTGAGGGCCCATGTGCCTATTGTACTACAGCCGGATAGAGTGCCTGAGGTAAGCACACTTTATTTCTTAGTTCTGGGTTACTAGTAGTGTGACTAGCTGCTTGAGTTCCTTTTCCTGTGTCTGACTGAGTGAGTCTGTCTTGCTGCTTGGTCTGCTAAATGATTTAATATCAGCTTCTGGTGTACTAAACTTTCCATGTGCATTTACTTTTAGCACTGCAACCTGTGTGAGTGCGTGTAGTTGCGCTTGTTTTGTTTCTTTTCCTTCTTCTGGCAGAAAGGGTGGGGGCGAGGGGGGAAGTTGAACAGAATTGATTGAAAATGCCCCATAGTTAACAGCATTACCACTACCAGAATTAGAATCACAATCGGAATCACCCCCCTCAGGAAAAGGAAAGAGAGTAGCAGGGTTAAGACTCAGATATCAGGTGAGAGTGACATTATCAGGGTGCAGGAGGGAACATTGCAGGCGCAGGAGACTCGCGGAAGACAGCTAGTTGCGCTGGGGTTTGTTGACGGTAGGCATAAACGTCATGTGGTGCCAATACTCGGGGCTGCTGCCATCTCTTTTACAATGTAAATTAATACTTTATCAGCAGGCATCACTAGACTGTTGTAACTAATATTCTCAGTTGTTAGAGAATTGGAGGTTAAAACTTTCCTGGCATTAGTAGCTTTATCATGTACGTAGCTAGGTCACACTCCGTCTGTGGGGTCGTCATTAACTAGGAAATCATCCAAATTAGCTAGAAAATAAAAACCTGCAAGCTTCTGATACGGACAGTATACCTTATCTATTTTAAACCAAAATAAGCTATTGCAGCAGGGAAAAACCCGCTCCACGTTTAAACTGCATAGAGTTGAATATTCCTTTTTTTTTTTTTTCTCAGCAGAGTTAAAATATCTGATCTTCACGGTCATAGGAAAAAAAGGGGAACCAATTTAATCTTTCTAGTTTCACTTTCTTGTCTGCGTCCTGCTGCCTTTTGACTTCTCCTTATTTTTCCTTCCACATAAAAAAAACCATAATACGGGATATTTTAAAGCTCACTTTTTTTCTTAACACTTAACACTTAATTCTACCCGGCTCCGTAGCACTCTGTCCTGCAGAGCAATACTGATAGAATACGTAGCCTCTCTCTCCCGAGAATATTTCGTATAAAAATATTTTTAATTAAAATAATAAACCAATAGGGCGGTACTCCATTAATATACACAAATAATTCTATCTACAAGTATAATAATTCCACATACGTACGTCTTGTACTTCACATATACACTACGACAGTAAACAACGCATAGTCTCTTGGCAAACAACCAACCATGGAATCATGTCATAAACAAAGCAGGTGTCATGTCTCACCTGTCTATTCTGCTTTTGGCATACTGTGCTTTACATCTCTGACATACATACATACATGTCCTTCTTATTGCTCTTTACTGGCAAGCAACCTATAGTTGCCATCTCTAGGATAGGCTTTCCTAACCTCTTCTCACATTGACTCATAAACTATCATCCGCATCTTATAGATTATCAGATTCTGCTTTAATATAACTTTCATCCCACTCATAAAAAATTCATCATTTTGTTTGCATCCATTTACACCAGTCGGAACAGGCGTCCCTGTCCAACCGCCGATTAAATCTATACCTTTTTATTGACTCATACTCTATACACATACACATATACATCCATATACACAAATACACACACTATATACACAAATATATATATTGGTTCAATGGCTAGACATCATCTTGGTGGAAAGGCTTAAGCCAGGGATTGTGAGTCGTGGGAAAATATCAGATACAATGGCAGTATCCTGTTAAAGGCCATTGGCGGCATCTGGACTTTGGGTGGGGGCCGTCGCCTGCGGGGTGCTTTACAATCCCGTTTGAAATGGCCGGACTCTCCACAAGTAAAACAGGTTCTTGGTGGACGCCCCCCCTCCCCACCAGGCTCCGATGTCATGGGTGTTTCGGTAGAAAGGGTACGTGGTGTCGGTTTGCTGGGGTGTAAAGGTGATAAGATCTTGGTGCTGGGGTGGAAAAAGTGTGTGCTGGCTACGGGTGACCTGGGGTCAGTGGCGTAGCGTGGGTTGTCAGCGCCCGGGCCAGCAAAGAATTGTGCGCCCCCCCCCAACCTGTGGACGTTATCGATATTGCCCCAGCTCACACATGGATTTGCCCCCAGCTCACACATGGATTTGCCCCAGCTCATGGATTTGCCCCAGCTCATGGATTTGCCCCCAGCTCATGGATTTGCCCCCCAGCTCATGGATTTGCCCCCAGCTCATGGATTTGCCCCAGCTCATGGATTTGCCCAAGCTCATGGATTTGCCCCCCAGCTCACTCATGGATTTGCCCCCAGCTCACTCATGGATTTGCCCCAGCTCACAGGGATTTGCCCCCAGCTCATAGATTTGCCTCAGCTCTCACATGGATTTGCCTCAGCTCTCACATGGATTTGCCCCCCAGCTCACTCATGGATTTGCCCCCATCTCATGGATTTTCCCCCATCTCATGGATTTGCCCCCATCTCATGGATTTGCCCCCCAGCTCACTCATGGATTTGCCCCCATCTCATGGATTTGCCCCCAGCTCACTCATGGATTTGCCCCCATCTCATGGATTTGCCCCCCAGCTCTCAATGGATTTGCCCCAGCTCTCACATGGATTTGCCCCCATCTCATGGATTTGCCCCAGCTCATGGATTTGCCCCCATCTCATGGATTTGCCCCCATCTCATGGATTTGCCCCAGCTCATGGATTTGCCCCAGCTCATGGATTTGCCCCCAGCTCACTCATGGATTTGCCCCCAGCTCACTCATGGATTTGCCCCCATCTCATGGATTTGCCCCAGCTCATGGATTTGCCCCAGCTCATGGATTTGCCCCCAGCCCTTACCTGGATATTGCCCAGGCCCCAGCTCCGGCGGGGGTTGAGGGACCGGGACGCAGATGCCGGGCAGCGCGGGAGCGCCTGCCCGGTCTTTAACAGTCCGTCCTGTTAGGTGATGCCGCGCAGCCGGTCACGTGGTCCGGCCAATCAGGTGGTACAGAGACTCCGTACCACCTGATTAGCCGGACCACGTGACCGGCTGCGCACGACGCGCAGCCGCATCACCTAACAGGACGGACTGTTAAAGACCGGGCAGGCGCTCCCGCGCTGCCGGCATCTGCGTCCCCTCAACCCCCGGGCCAGTTTTAGGGGCGCAAATGCGCCCCTAACAAAACTGCGCCCGGGGCCACGGCCCCCCAGCCCCCCCCACGCTACGCCACTGCCTGGGGTGTGGTTGCAGGTAACCCTATGTGGGACGTTAGGGAATCATCAGTACGATTTACTGAGTCATAAGAATGACCGGAGGAAGGTGCCTGCATTCCCAACCATGGTTGACCCGGGTCACCGGTACGGTCTATCGTGTGGAGAGTGGTATCTAAATTGGGCAAATTAATCATTATAGGGTATATTGTCGGTACCTGGCTTGTGACTGTTAATGAGGACATTACAGGACGAGTGGTGTAGTACGACCCATCGATACATAAAACAGGGTAGAGACCTGTCGGCTGTTTTTGGGCAGTTGTCGTTTGGGTTGGGGTTATTATTTTTCTTTTTGGATACCTTACCATAGGAAGGAGGCTCAGAACTTGGAGTGAGATAATAGTAATTCATTTTTCCTTTCGTCTTATGTAAGGTTTCTATCCACCCTTCGTTCTCAATTTCTTTTGCAACCCTATACCAAGGCTGTGCAACATTCCATAAACCATTATCAATCAACATTCCTTTTTTATTCTTCTACCTGTAATCTGGGATTATCTAATTCGCAAATCCTGCCTAAAATCTTTAGGTTTGTCAACATTCCTTTTACCTGTCCTTCCCTCAACTAACTTGCATGGCGACAACCAACCAGTATGGCTACTCTGTTCATTTCCCATTCTCGATTGTTAGCTTTGTTTTCCTGGTCACTCTTCAATTCACGTAGTTTATCAACAGTCAGAAATGAGGATAGACCTATATCTATCGTGGCCTATTTGTTACCACGACAATAAAGCGTCTCGTCCTCCCCTATATTCCAAATATAGGACCCTGCTAAAAAGGTGTAGCTAGCACCTCTCTATCGCAGCATATATATCCTACAGGTGCTTCCTTTACCGCGTCACCTGTTCCTACTAGATATATATATTCTTGTGAGTTCCTAATAGATACGCCTAATGCATCATCTATCCCAGTACCCACAAAAACTCCTCTGACTGTCAATCAAACTATACTTCAATCAGAGATATATCGCGTCCTACTACCAAGCTTGTGTTCACCTGTTACCGTTAGGAAAGTCCTAATACCAGGTATGCGCCTATTGCATCACATCACCTGTTACCGTCTGGAGATAGCTAACCAGGTACACCCCACAGGTTCGCGATAATCTCCCTGATTAACAACCAAAATACAATTTCTATCAGGAAATATGCCGTCAATACAAAGAACCATGAACAGACACGTACAAACAAGCAGACAACTGGCATGCGGTTCGTGGGTCAGTATAACGGGCACCTGGGCAAAGTTAAATAAAACCCCACTTTTGATGCTTTTCCCAAGTGTCACACTGGGGTTTCCCGGGGTAGGATCACAAACCAGAACATGTCACCGATAAGATATCAAAAGGTATCTTACCTGTGAGGTTACGAAGTTGATCAGGCTCCGGTTCTGGTGTGGTCCTGCCAGGAAATCCTCGTCGGTGACACACTGGATAAAGCGTAACCCAGGGCCCCACGTTGGGCGCCAAATTGCAGTGGACAATGTAGTCCTTCCTCGGATGCCAGTCTCTGTTCTAATTCGGTGGAGAAATCAGATATATGCGCGCATAAACAAATCACACAGACAAGGAATACGTCTATGTGGCTTCCAAAGCCAAGGACTTCTCTGACCTTTATTGACAATTTACAAGGATTTATGCTACTTCGCACGTAACGAAAACAGGCTGTTGCCCAACATTCTATTCGTCATTAATATTGTGAAATTACAGACTTTGTTTAATAACAGTTAAAGAAAATAAAACATCAGCGTCTTCGGTTGTCCCTTTAGCCATCAAGGACGTTGGTACAGGACGTTCCAAGATGTTCCAAAACATTCTCCAAGATGTTCCAAAACATTCTCTTCTTGATACTTGGAAAAAGAAACTACATGTGCGTACAAAACAATCGGCTAAGATAGCGTGTTAAACAATAATATGCATTTGATTCATAAATCCTGATTAACCACTTAAACTACTCAAATGAGCATTTTTCTAGGCCTCTTTCTAAGCCTTTGAATATTATAAAAGCGAATATATACATTTTTGTCCACAACACAGGACTGTCAAGTTCTTATTTATTATGACACTCTCATGTCATAATAAATAAGAACTTAACAGTCCTGGAGTGCCGCTACTATTTCTTCCACAAGCAGATATATATATATATATATATGTATGTTAAGGGTATATATACAGTATATTTTTTAAAAATCTTTTCTTAATTTATGATATATACTGTATATACACACAAAGAAACCTGTTTCTTGACTCACACATAATCACAGCAATCATTTTGGGTGATTTGTTTTGGAGAGGGACAACAATATTGTATTGCTGTATATATTGTCATGTCCTGCTTTTATTTGGTTCCCTTTGGAACAAAGAAGTGATGGAGTAGCTTAGTTTGTAAAAGACCCACCCAAGTCTATAAAGTTTAATAATTCACACATCCTTTTTCGCAGCAAATCCAAAGGCAAAAAAAATCCGTTTGTTTGGCTCTAATGAATGGAGCCATTATTCAGCCCGGTTCCTGTGCACATTCATTATTTCTTTGCTTCGTGTAATGGTTGTTCGGGGCAAAGTGCGTCCGACATTCATTTCTTTAAACAATCCTTTCTGCCGGTGGAGCATATGTAAAGCGGTCTGCACAAACATCAGAGCAGTTGGCAGCTCTCGAGTTTTTGGACCGTCCATAATACAACATAAAATAAACATTTCCTAGGGAGCACAGCAAGTATTGTTACTGCCATGATCCCCACGCATCCTTTAATAACAGTATGTATTTATTGAGATCACAATACGTGGATATGATTTCATTGGGATATCAAAAGCTGAATATTGTGTCCTACTAGAAAGCACTTTGGAATATCTGGTTTGAATTTTTTTTTCATCATCAGTAAAATATGAGCTTTAGAGCCAAAGAAAAACATTTTGCTACCAGAGGTCTATTTAGTTCCTCAGCAGCTGCTGAATAGCAGTTCAGTTTGCTGCAGCAGTGTCACTGAACGCTTTGGCTGTGAATATTGAAGCAAAATGGCGGAGGATTGCTTAATGAAAGGTGCTCTTTCTGCAATATCCACTGTTGTCCATTTTATTACCACTTTAGTGTTAATGTTTACCATGTTCCAATAAATATCTGGGGCTCTATTACGCTCTTCACGTTAAAACGCAGGCGCAAGGGAGGAAAAACTGTGCCCGCAGTTTTCCCCCTTGCGCCCGCGTTTTAACACTGGATTACAATGCAGCCGCAAAAAATGCTGCCTGCAATGTTTCCGAGCGTAAAATTCTGGATGCTCACGGCAGCGCTGAGCACAGCCGCGAGCATCTACTCGCTGGAGTCCATAGGACTCCATTGAGTTTCCCCCTGCCGGTCACGTGACCAGTCGGATCTCACCTCGCAAGATCCGGCTTATCGGCGTAGTGATATGCAGGGAGAGACTGGGGGGACTTTTTCCCCCAGTCTTTCCCTGCTCCAGCCGGAGGAGGCGGTTGGAGCTGCGGTCCTCGCCACGGGACAGAGGGTAAGTATGGGATGCTTTTTTTATTTATTAAGGCTGGTGTTAACAGATTCTGCAGAAGCGGAATCCGTTAACACCAGGTTCTGGCTAACTTTTCTCTAACCAGAGCCAGACGTTAATCAGCGATAGGACTTTGTAATCCAGCGCTGATTAACACTTTGCGCTCCCAATGTTAAACATAGGGAGCGCAAAGTACAGTAACCTCGCACAGAGGAGCGCAAGGTACCAAACGCAAATGGGTTTTTTAACCCGTTTGCATTTGGATTGTAATTTGCGGTAAATACCGCGGCAAACGTTAATGCTCACGCAAGTGAGCGTTAACGTTTGCGTCAACATTGTAATAGGGCCCCTGGTGTTTTGGTCCACCAAAACTTCAAACTGAACATTTCCTTATTGGATTATTTGCTCCGTGGAGGCAGCCATCTTTCCCACCTCACACTCAGCTACTCTGCAGCACCTCTCTACTTAGCTGCAAGTGCTAAATTAGCAGTGTAGCGCGCCGAACTGCAGCACAGCATTCAGTGTCAAGTTGCTAACTTAACATTTGCAGTGGCTGAGGAATTGAACGCGCCTCCGGCGAGATCCTTTTAAAGGGCTATTCCAGTTGTGTTCAGTAGTACGAGGGGGGGGGGTACTCGTGCAGAGGCCAACTATGTAGGCCTGAGGCTACCTGACCCCCCCCCCCAATGAGCTTATGCAGCACTGATACATATATTTTTGCACATAATCCAAATTAAAACTATGACCAAATGGAGCGTGGCCAGTGAAAGTGGTGGCAGTTTTTATATAAACCTGCAGCACTGTGTCCCAGTGGAGGAATGACTATATAGAAGAATTATAGCCCTGTTGATTGCATATCATAAATCTGGGTCAGTCTTCATACGGGATTTTGACACCCACATATGTAAATGTGTTGCCAAGGCACTTTGGGATTCACCAGCTCGATGTATGTCTTACTCTGTGGATCTTGTCCCTTGTGGAAGGCTGTGCATCAGTGGTGTAGGATTTTTACTTTCCCGGCTGCCGGTCACCAGATCGGTCATTAGTGACATTAGCAAACAGACAGCATGCCGACATCTCCATCTCTGAGACCAGTCGCAGTAGCGAGCAGTCTCAGGGAGGAAGCTGGATCAGATCTGCACATGCACATGCAACTTCGATCTGCACAGGCGCTATGGAACTTGCGTCCGTAAAGTGCACAAGTCTGTAGCGGTGCACAATTTGTGGTTCCTATGCTACGCAAGTTGCATAGGAACGCATATTGCATAGTTAAGCTTCAGGGACATCCTGGTTCTGAAGCCCCTGACCTGAAGAAGAGTAGCTGCATTCAACGATGGTGAAAATATGAGTGAAAGCCCCTTAAATAAAATCATAATTGGACAGAGGCTCAGCACGATTTGATTTATTGTTTTTTTAGTGATCTGGATCAATTTAAAATCGATTTCGAATAGATCCCAAAATACAAACGAAATCACAAATCCAAATTCCGAAACGAAACAATTCAGTATTCAAACAAATTTTGTTTCAGATTAAATTATTTTCTAACGATACAAAACAAATATTTCAGCTGCGCACACCTCTACTCTGAGGTGGGCTCATCTTTGCATAGAGGTGTGCATTTTTAACTTAGCCAAGCCTACTTTGAATTCCTGCCAAGTTCTCTGTTCCCAACCAACACAGATAAGAAATGAAGGCAAGTTAACTCCTTTCAGTATCCCTCTAAACACCCAGGGATCTGTGCCCTTATCACATGACATTCCTCCGGCTCTCCTAATTATTAGGGATGAGCCGAACGCCCCCGTGTTCGGTTCGCATTCAAACTCGAACAATTTCAAAAGTTC
Organism: Leptobrachium leishanense; assembly: GCA_009667805.1. Taxonomy (NCBI): domain Eukaryota; kingdom Metazoa; phylum Chordata; class Amphibia; order Anura; family Megophryidae; genus Leptobrachium; species Leptobrachium leishanense. The sequence goes on from CM019064.1 coordinate 60,897,552, forward strand.
GAGTTCGAACTCGAACACGAACCGAACTCAATGTAAGTCAATGGGACCCGAACGTTCGATTTTTAGAGTGCCCTCCAAGAGGGCATATATGCTAGATATTTTCCATAAAAGGTGTATGGGGGTCCGGGTAGTGCCCTGGGGGACAGGAAACAAGGACTAAAAGTAAAAAAAAATGTTTTTAACCACTTGGCTGCTATGGACGCGCTCAGCGCGTCCAGCCAAGTGGTTCTCCAGTGCTATGGACGCGCTGAGCGCGTCCATGCACAGGAGGCAGCAATCCGCCGGATCCCGGCGGATTGCTGCGCCCCCCTGGTGCGGGCTGGCATCTTGGATGTCAGCCCAGCACTCGGGACCCTGGCGGAGCAATTAGATGTCATCGCGGCGGCGCAATGACATCTAATTCAGGCGTCCTCCCGCATGTGCAGAGGAGGCGCCTGAAAGGGAGGGGGGGAGGTCCTTCGGACCTCTCTCCCTCCCGTTCGCCGTGGTGCAGAGGGTTAATCCAGGCACCGTCTGGAAGGGCACAGCCTGCCCTTCCAAACGGTGGCTGTCATTAACCCCTGGGGAGCCGGATCACGAATCGGCGCTGAAAAGTGCCGGATCGTGATCCTCTCCCGGAGCTAGCCGACATCTTGGATGTCGGCCAAGCCTCCAGGAACTCCCCCTGAGGACTGGTGTCATTGTGCATAGCACGATGACGCCAGCCCTGGAGTTAACCCCTAGCTGCCACCAATGAACTCCCGATCCATGGCAGCTAGGGGTTAATGTTTGATATCGTTGGATCAGCCAGAGCATGGCCTTTCCAATGATATCAAACATGACCATGAAAAAAGTTTTTTAAAAAAATTAAAAATAAAAAAATATTAAAAAAATAAATTCTAAAAAAAATAAACAAGTTTTTTTTTTTTGTTTTGTTAATGCAGCAATATTGTTAACATTTCAATTATAATGTGAACAATAATGCTGCACTAACGATTTTTGTATGCGGTGCGTTTGTTAAAAATAGCGACATTTTCCCCAAAAAAATGTAACGAGACCCCATTTCTAATTTTTTTAACAAGCGCACCCCATTCAAAATATAACCGCAAACGATCGCATGTTAAAATGTGAAAAAAAACACTTTACACATAAATTATTGAAAATTCTAATTTTATTGCATTTTTTGTTATAATATACAGACATGACATAACGTATACATATAATAATGACATATTATGAATCTGCCAAGTCTGCCGGAAAGAACGATATATAATATGTCTGGGTCATATATCAAAATATGGCTACAAAACGCGTTTAAACATGATGAGCGAAAGCGGTAAAAATGACCTCAGCACAGAGGTGTGAAAAGCCTCAGCAGCGAAAGGGTTAAAGGAACAGTGAGTTTTCCATGAAATAAAGGTTAAGAATAAAAACGAAAAATTCCTTCAAATATCGTGCCTAGGAGGTCCCCATAACCTGCCTGTGAAGTGGCGGATTTGTAGGATGTATAGAAACATTTAAAAACAAAAAAATGACATTTCAAATGATGGTAAATGGTTTTCCTTTAATCTATTCATAAACAACTGCTTGGGGCGGCAGCCTGTATGAAAAGAGGAGACGTTTTAGGACAAGCAGAACAAGCTTAGTGATTTTTTGGGCTAAATTATGGTGAAACTTATGCAGGCTTTGGATGAAAGTAACAATAGGTGCTTTAAAATTGGGCCTTTATTGTCGGCAACAGTGCCGTCACACCGTAACCCCTCTGTGCTATAGTGGAAGAGTGCAGGGTTGGAGCCTGCAGTCCAATATTAAAATTATATGAGTTTGGTACACGTGTCAGTGGCAGTGCACCCAAATATTACTGCGCTATAGTGGATGGCAGGATGGAAGAGCACCAGTAGTAACAAGCAGCGGAATATACCAGACAGGGGCACAGAGCGAGAGTAGTTGTTATAACAAAACCAGCTCAACAACGTTTAGGCACTAGTACTGCGCTACTGTATATGGTGAGAATTGGCGCACACCAGTCCCGGCGGCTCTGCGTCACCACGCCGCGCCCTGCCCCCTGATCACTCACAGCTGCGCTGGGTTCCGCCGGAGCTCCTGGCTTTGGCCAGCTGGTGGCACCATGCGTCCGGGGCCCCCTCGGTCGCCACCCGGGGCCCTGAATGTAACAATATTACAATCTAAAGGCAAACGGGTTAAGTAACCAAATTTGTAAGAAGAAGAATTAATGCAGCATATGAATCCTCACACTGCCGGGCAGCACTCTAAGGCCTGGTTTACACCTAAGCCTTTTACAGCGCATTCCTGCACGCTGTAAAACGCATAAACAGGGAAATCCCATTATTTGCTATGGGACCCGTTCATACTTGGGCGTTTTACAGCATGCAGGAACGCACTGTAAAACGTCCTACGCCTAAAGAAGTACAGGAGCTTCTTTGGGGCATATTGCAGTGCGTTCCCTCTGCAGTCTATGGCCCTGAACGCGCTCAATTCGCGTTCGCATGTTTTTTACGTTTGCGCGATACACGCGTTAAAAAAACGCACGTATTGCGCGCGTAAAAAAAATACAGGTGTGAACCCAGCTTTACAGTATAATTAATGCAGCATATGATTCCGCACACTGCCGGGCAGCACCTCTACAGTTTGTGTATCCAGGAATCAGGTGAGTATTAGAAAGAAAATATTTTTTTTTATTTTATGTGGCTGGGGACATTTAAAAATGTCCTCGGATTTTATTTTTTTTAAAAATGTGTCGCCTTACCTTAGCCTGGTGGTCAGTGGGGGCTCCCTGGATCCTGGTTTTGGGGGGGGGTCTGCCGTTTCTCCCTCCCTGCGCCACCAGTCTCTGCCACATGCACACGGCCGGCCAACCCGCACAGTCGCAGCTCTGTCATCCTGCGGCCGCATGCTCCTCAAGGGATCCTTGGGATGCCCCGGCGGACTGCCCTCTACAGTGCCTGATTAGAGGGCCTTGTCTGCCTGATGTTTTAGCAACAAGAATGTTTTATCCCATAGGCTTCAATGTTAAAAATATTCCCGTTTTAATTCAATATCTAATAAACCATTGCTTATAATATTCCGCAGTAAAGAGTCTATTTATTTTTAGATTATGTAGGATTTTTTTAAGCATTTTTTTAAAAAACAAAATCAAAAACATTTTTTTTCGAACTTTTGGCGAACATCCCAAAAAGTTTGAAATTCACGAACTTTCGAATGGTCAATGTTCGAATCAAACTCTGAACCAATCGAACCGAACAGCTCATCCCTACTAATCATCCGCAGAAGGACTGGAGAATCTATTATCTCAGTATGTCAGAAATAATGCATCAACAATTGTGAGTAGGAATTTTATGTAGCCAGGGAGTGGTTATACCATTGATGCAAAATTGTCCGCGGAAAACATGGTACTTGAAAGTGTGGAGTCTTTGTTCACAGCATTGTTTTTAGAAGCTAGGTAGAGAAGTGGTGGATTTGCACGAGGACAGAGATATATTGTGCTTTACAATCCTCCAAGCTCACACTCCATTCCTTGGACGTATCTTCTTACATCCCTGGGGCATCCTGGGAACACTGGCATACATTTTGCATGAATAAACCAGCATAGATCATTCCCTGCACAAAAGCACAAATTTTTATTTGCAAACTGATCTTCATCTCAATTAGCCGTACCCACAGCATCCATAAAGAAGCCGGCGGTGAAAATATCTGCTCAATATGTCACAGACTGAGAGGAACATGAGAGATATCGGACTTATAAATCCCCAACACGGACTCGCCCCCATCCCCCTTCACATTATCCCTTACCCCTGATAATGTCCATGGACTTGCCCATTCCCCCCCATATATGTCCCACTACCCCCCCCCCCACCCCATATAACCTCCCCATATGCTTTGGCAATGCTAAAATGTTATTTGCCAATAAAGCTTATTTGAATTGATTTGAAAAAGAGACCAGCTTTCCCAAATAGTTTCATTGACTAGACAGAATCCTCAAATAATTTATCAGACTGGATAAAAATGTGTGGTTCCTGGACGTTCGCTTTAAATGCTAATCCTATATATAAAGCACGTAACCTCTGTGGCATGAAAGTCACAGTTACCAATGAAATTGATTGCATCGGTGTGGGGGACGCTTTTTACGAGCTTTTGCATCAATTATTAATGAGCTTATCTTTACAGTGCTTTTAATGAACCCTTAATAAACAATTTAAGAAAGTTTTACAGCTCCTCAGCTGCTGTGTTGGTAGACTTAAAGAGGAAGGATAAATTCTATATGGAAAATAAATTAAACTGATTTCCTTTTATTTAAGCCTCATTGCTTCCCCTGCTGGCAGTGGCTGGATAAAAAAAAAAAAAGAAGAGATTTCCATGCATTTTCTACCTCCCTATCGGTGACTCCAGACTATGTAAATGAATTCGAAGGAATCAAGAAATACCAAGCGAACCTTAGCACTCCAGATGTTTCTGAACTACATGTTCCATGATTCTCAGTCAGCCTTATCTGAGACCAAGCATCATGGAATTTGTAGTTCTGAAACATCTGGCGTGCCAAGGTTTGCCATCACTGACCTACAACAATGAGACATCTCTGATCTCTGTGCCTATGTTTGCTACACAAGTAGATATTGACGGTAGAATGGTCTCTCCATAAGAAAATCTTTGATTTTATACACAACAAACATGTGTAATTTCCTATATTTTTTCCCATACTCTAATTCATATCTAGTTGTGTTATCTTGGTCTTTATGTACAAATTAAAGAAAATTGGACCATTTGTACAATTCAATATCGAAATCATGGGTTGAAGCTTGAAAAAAGGATTTTTAGGAGAAACTTTGCTGTAACGGGTGTGCGTGTGCAATAAAACTGTCTGAAAAGGAGGTTGAGTGCCCAATCCACTTTTTATGTTGTTCTATGGATAGTTTTGAATGTTGTTCACTCAACAATTTGTTTTGTCGGAGCGTTTGTATTTCATTGAAATTATGGCATTTTATATTTTATTCACATTCATAATTTTGAATATTTTGTATGCTGTTACTATCATGTAAACACTAACAAACACTGTCCATATTTCCACAGAAAAAGTCCTTCAAGCAATCTAGCTGCCCCATCTGTTACATATGGAACCTACAGAGGATCCAAGAGAATAAGAAAACTCATCAAAAGAAGACCAGATATCAGTTCTCCAATACCCGAGAAAGAAGAGAACAGCGAACGAGAAACACCAGATATAGCTAAGGACACTGATTCTACTGCACTGCACCAAACAGATGTTTTAAAGCAGGTCTCAGACTTGCCTACAAATGATGACCACAAAAATGATGACCACAAAACGTCATCTCAAACAATCCAGGCTGAAATACATTCTTACTCAAACAAGAATTCAAATTGTATAAACAACCTGCAATCAGACACAGAAAGCTCAAACCTGGAACCTTTGCAACCAAATTCAAAAAGAACTCCAAAACTCTCAGATGATCTGGAGTCGCAAGAGAGGGTCTCGAATGTTGCAGACAATTTGAAGGTATATGTGACGGACTTCCCAAACCGTACAGAGGAAGAGCAAACTATCCTGGAACAGAAAGAATTAATCTTACCAGATGAAGATACAATATTACCAGACAGTACTAAATCCGAAACAAACATTGTCAAAACACTGAACCATGGCTTGTACCCTCAAGGCGAGGAGGCTATAGATGAGGTCAAAACTATTGAAAATGGAAAGAATTCAAAAGATCAGCAACAAACTATAAAAGACAGATTAGACTTACAAGATAATATTTATCCACGTGACTATGGATCTTTAAAAACGTATGAGGACAGCATAGGTTTGATAACGGAACATCAGCAGTCAGATAAAGAGCAGATCTCAGGTAACGAACACTATAAGCTGCGTGGAGAACATAAGACAAGTCTTTCGGAGGAAATGAGCCCACCTGAAACTGACTATGAAGTCTCTGTTACGGATATGGAAGAGCCAAGTCGAGGAGCAACTGATCCTGTCAAGTCTGCTATGGATTTTCTGCCACATCCAGGCCCAGTATTAGACACTCCATCATACATAGAGGAGAATGCAATAAATGTAGAGGGTTATCAAACAAATGAAGGAGATATGCAGTATTCTGCAGACCGGAATCTACAACCAAAGAAAAGTATGAAGACATCAAATGTCAAATGGCATCCTATGGGAAGAGAAAGCCCAACGTCTGTGGGGGAACTGAGACCTAACAATTGTCCACCAGACGAAGACGTGACCAGAGAGAGCCCAGAATCTCTTCAAATATCTCATATGAGGATTAATAATATAGTAGAAGGTGAAGAGCTAGATAACATTTCATTGATCAGAGGGGATTCAAATGTTCATCCCCAAAGTGCACCCATGACAATAGAAGAATTCAAAACAGGTGTAGGAGGAAACTCGGGTGCTTTTGACTCTTCACATCCTGTACTAGAAAGTGATTTGTTTACTACTAAATCAGCAAGAGAGAAATCCGATGGGAAGAAGAATGGCAACTTTATTCACACAAAAGAACACACACAACCTGGCAGTGATATTGAATACAATGAACCAGAATTCACTGCAAATGCAGAAGCAGAAGCAAATAACGACGATCAATCTGTGACAGATAGTGAGGATAACTCTTCTACATTAGTCAACTGGACACCTCATGATATACAAATCAATGAAATCCGTACACTGTCACCTTCCTTCTCTGACGATGTAACAAAATCAATGAAGCTCCCCGATGTCACGCATGTACCTAGACCTCGTTTGAACTTTACAGAAGACATCTGCGCTTATCCAGTAAATGCAGATTTGTCTTCCGAGGGGAACTTGGTAGCTAATAACGAGTTCAATGATTTTCATCCTTCATTCAGAGTTACCGAGAATAACAGTCCTGTGAAGCCAAAGAACGCCTCAAACACTTTAGAGGTTCATCACCAAAGTGCACATGAGGCACCCATGACAATAGAAGAATTCAAAAAGGGTGTAACGGGAAACCCGGGTACTTTTGACTATTCACATCCTGTACTAGAAAGTGATTTGTTTACTAGTAAGTCAGCAAGAGAGCACTCCGATGGGAACAAGAATGGCAACTTTATTCAGACACAAGAACACACGCAAAATGGCAGTGATATTGAATACAATGAATCTGAATTCACTGCAAATGCAGAAGCAGAAGCAAATAACGACGATCAATCTGTGACAGATAGTGTGGATAACTCTTCTACATTAGTCAACTGGACACCTCATGATATGCAAAGCAAAAAAATCAGTACACTGTCACCTTCCTTCCCTGAAGATGTAACAAGATCATTGAAGCTCCCCGATGCCACTTATCTACCTAGACCTCGTTTGAACTTTACAGAAGATGTCTGCACTTCTCCAGTAACCACAGATTCAACTTCTGATGGGAACATGGTAGCTAATAATGAGTTCAACGATTTTCATCCTTCATTCAGAGTTACCGAGAATAACAGTCCTGTGAAGCAAACTACCCCGGCCCTCTCTTTTGATAACTCCATTGATTTTCTGTCCTCTCCCCACACCACAAGCTCACAGTCTCCATTGTCTCCAGCTGGGTATATTAGTTTAAGGGCTGACAGCCCCTTGCCTTCTTCTGATGGAATAGATTCTGGTGTAGTTTCATCTCAAGCTTATACACCAGAAGAGAATACTATAGTCAACATTTCACCCTCAGAACTATATAACAATTTAGAGTTTGCAAGTAACCAGAAACCAAACCTGATTAATTTGATAGAACCAAACAAAGAAATACTTGAAAGAAGTGTTTCAGCAAATTCTCATTTTGATAGTACAAACAAGCTTGGCATATTACCAACACAAACTGAAGAACATGTTTCAGACAAGAAAGAAGGAATACCAACTCGTAACAGCTCATATACAAATGACAATGAGATTCCACTACATAGATGTTTGGACAATGATGAATCAATGGATAAAAATGTGCCTTCCGTTTATAGAGAACGTAATGATTCGCTAAACGTAAAACCAGGAGACGTTTATGTTGCAAAGGTTTGTGTCAAATCTGTTGACGTTGAAGAGGTAAAAATGACTCCTTGTAGTTTAAAGACAGAGGTTGTTGCCATTAGTAAACTTGTAGCTCCAAGATTTGAACCAGAGTTTATTTCTATACCAAATGTGCCCTCTTCTCCATCAGACAAGGATTCTGAAAATATAAGAAATAACAATTTTTCTCCTCACTCTGAGCCAACAGATGGAATTGTTTCAAATGTTGACAATATTCAAACAAAGCCTAGAGATTCTAGGGGTTTATTACAAAAGTACCAACAAGAACAAGATGATACAGAAAATCCATGTTGGATCTTTGAAAACAATCAGAATTTTATGCCAAATGATGAAGACATGAGCTTGTCCCCAGATGTCAGGAGAGAACCCGCAGGGAACTTGCCTTACCCTAAGAGCAAACATCCCTGTATATCGTCTGATGCAGAAAGGGTCAATAATTTTATGGAAGTGATTCCTGAGATGCAACCGAATGATAGAAATCTCAGTGATACCATAAATTCATATGGCAATGAAAAAAATGTGACTGTCGCATTTGTAAATGGTAAAAATGAAGAAACATCAGACAGACCAAATGTGGTCAACCATGATGCTTCACTGGAACTGCACAATGCAAACTATATTCCATCTGGTGAAATAAATGCCAATGCACTTACACTACAGGACCCTTCCCTGCAAAGTACCATTACCAATCAAAAAATTGACCTTAAAATCAATTCTACCGAAGATACATATGATCAAAAACACATCAATGATGTAATTGTAACTATTAGACCACACAAAAAGGCCTCAACAATATCTGAAGAAACCAAGTCTCTTTTGAAGCCAGAATACAACTCTGAAGAAACAGAAAACGCAGTTACGGAATTGACACCAAATGTACAATCTGACTTTTCATCGGGAACCACAAGTCAAGACATTGAGCAAATAGCAGATTATGGTAATGATATTGTAGAAAACCAGCGGTTGTACCCATCTGAAACAAACCCTGAATATGATTCTTCTTTTTCTGTCCATAATGGTTTTTATGTGGAAGTAGGAGAAAGTGATGAGGAAACAGTCGATGAAGAGAATGATGCTGATGGGGAAGGCCTTGATTCAGATTCACAGAGCTCCATGCAATTAAGAAGAGTGCCATTTTATCCCATCTCATTGTCTCCCATATACGAGGATGACAGCTCTTCTGAGGATGTCTTGTCCAATCGTGCTTCCCCAAGGTGTATTGAAGGACAGGATGAAAGTACTAATGCAAATGACCACACTTCCATATTATCGCTTCTCCAGTCAGTATCCAATCGCTTGAAAGAAGAGGGAATTTCGTCACTTGATAATGAGAACACATGTAACAAGATAGAGTTAACCCAAACCACTAATGAAACAGAAAATGCCACTTCTCCATCTTTTAACGATGCAGCTTACATTAATGATAAGGGGGAAAAGTCAACAGAATCATCTCAGGGAGCTTCAAGGCATGGTCTATTTATAACAAAGTCCATAATTGACAATAGACCTGTTCTTGGCTTAGGTAGAAAATCTATATTTTTGCACATGAATCCTCAGGTTGGTACATATGGCTCAAAATCCAGCAGTGAGTCTACACCCCTTTCAGATTCTGAATCCAAGACCCCTGGAATGGAGGAAAAGTCTTCAACTTTGACAGAAACTGAGCTTTCCACAGACTTATCAGATTCAGCTCCAGTGAAACCACCTGCTACTTCCCCACTACCGGATGTAACTGTTCAGGCTTCTGATATGGAACCTAAACCTCCTTTTTCTCCCAAAAGTGCCTACTACCAGTATTTCAATGATGTGAGCAACCAAGCAGAACATACAGACAACAGGAAGAGCAACAAACAGGAAAAGATGGACAGCGCGCAGAAATTTAGTCCTCAGAAAGCTGACTCCTTGATGAGGGTAAGACATTTTTTCATAGTGACCCTATAATATGTATAACTTAGAATACAATTCTAAAATATATTGTATAATATCAAAATAAAGGCAGCTGAAACTGAAGTGCCAAGGAAGCTACCAATGCACGAGAGATACCCAAATCCCGCATACTATAGAGGTATCAACTGTACCCCATGACAAGATCTAAGAAGGCTAGAATGATCAGGGATGTTGTATCTCTCATGCAAAGTACCATGCTTGATATTTCAATACCCTGGCTGATCTTTGGGGTGATGGGCGACTGATTCGCATATGGGACAGCTTCCTCTTTAATGGCACCATCAGGCTAGAACCTTCCTATGAAACCTGAGTAGGTCGCACCATAGGACAGGCCATTAGTACCATTGCCCGTTCACAGCATTCTTGTAGACTAACAGGGTTATTCAGAAAGCGGTGAAAAGCAGGAGAATGGCTGGAGAATGGAAAATTCTAGCAGGGTTATTCAAAGAGAATCGAAAAGTCACCGCACGTTCGGTGACTTTTCGTTCTCTTCAATTCGGCGCGATTTGGCGATCCCATTTCGGCGACCCTGCGGTGTATTCAGCAAGCACCACAGGGCCGTCGTAGTGCAGGGAAAAGCCGCCGCAAACCCGACGAAAACTTACCGCGAAACCCGGCGAACGCACACCGAAACCCGCAAAAACATCTGGATTAACCCCGCCGAAGACGCCAGAGAAACCCGAGCAGGAGTCGATCAGAGCGCAGAGCAGCCGCCGGAAAAATCCGACACCGCAGATGAATGGAGTGAAAAAAAATAAAAACAGTACGCTTGAATGTTTGAAAAGTGAAACGCTGTTTGCAAAGAAACTACTGAGCGAAAATGTCTGAAATTTACATATGAGGTCCAGGGAATGATAATAAAAAGGGCTGTTACAGAAAAAAGAAAAAAACGATTTTAATATAAAAAAACGAAAAAAAATGTTTGCAAAAAAATCCCAAAAAATGCCTAAAAGATACTAAACAAATCTAAAAATAAAGAGACTTTTTACTACAGAATAAAATAATAAATGGTTTATTAGATATTGAATTAAAACGGGAATATTTTTAACATTGAAGCCTATGGAATTCTCCTGAATAAACCTGTCGAATTAAACCACTGAATGGCAGGGCAATTCGGCAACTTTTTACTGCTGGTTTTTGTTCTCTGAACAGATGAAGCATTGTTTCTCTATGGGGATTTCACTGCCCTCGAACAGGCACCGAACAGCCATCGTATGTGCAGGCAATTCGCCAACATTTGGCGAACTGCCTGCTCTCTGAATAGCCGAATGGCCAGGAAAGCTAACCGTACGCTGAATTTTTGCCAGCAATTCGGAGCTCTTTGAATAACCCTGTAGGTCAAAATAGCCGATATGGAAAGTGAGATTAATGGGAGAATTTTTCTGATTTGGATATTTTGACCTAGAATTTTCCATTCTCCAGTCATTCTCCTGCTTTTCACCTCTCTTTGAATAACCCTGATAGTTTTGTTCTCTTGAAGACAATGTAAGCATGTAATCTCAAACTTGGATATTTAATTGATTATATATGTAAAGGATTTGCTCTGTGATTATAGACAGTCTCTCATCTCGCACTAATACCATCATAACATCTGTCACTGGGGATGCCTAATAATAATAGTGAACAATGAGGTAGACCAGTGGTTCCCAAACCGTGGTCCTCAGGGCCCCATAACAGGCCAGGTTTGCCGGATATGTGAAGCACAGCACAGGTGATAAGATTTGCTGCTCAGGGATTGCAACATTCAGTCTGCATTTCCCCAAGGGAATCCTTAAAACCTGGCCTGTTAGGGGTACTTGAGGACCGCGGTTGGAACCACTGAGGTAATCCAATGAGGTTTGAACAAGATCTATAATTTAACAATAAAATGTAACAGAGGAGTCATGGGTGGAAGATCCCAAGCGAGTATTAAACATGAATGTGTTAGGCTAGGGTCAGACGAAAGCAGTTTTAACGTGCGTTTAGACGCACAAAATCACGGCCGTGCTAGCAGCAATTGACGTCCAATGCCGGGGAACATATGACGAACGGCCGCACGAACGTTCGTCCGCGTCACGCAAGTGGCAAACGAACGCATTTTTTCTAGAACGTCAAACCTCTACTACGGACGTACAGAGTGCGCTGCGTCCGCTAGAGGCGTGTGTGCGTGATTAGGAGACGTCAGACGCTGCTAATGTCCGGCCAACATAACGTCCAGATGCACAAAGTGTTTTATTGATGATCCGTACAAATTCACGGACGAAAAGGCGCATCGTATGACCGCTATCGCGTATTCCGTGAAAAAATGCGTCCATTCGTTCGAACGCACTTTTTCACAGACAACGCGAAAATGCGTTCGTCTGACCCTAGCCTTAGTGGTGCAGCTCTTTGCTGTTATGTTTATAGCCTATTTGTCTTTTAGTTTTTAATATGAAGACTGCAGTGACTACAAAGTCTTGGTTTTCTTTAGGCTAAATTGCTCACTATCAATATATTTAATTCTAAGATCAGTATAATTTATTTTCTATACAGTAGGTGTTTTTTTTCCTCAGGGTCGTTAAAGAGTTACAATATACTGTAGTTATGTTTTGTTTATATATTGGAATATGTTAAGTGCTATTAATTAATTCAATATTGTATTAATGGGAACTAGAAACATCTGGAATGCAGATATGGAAAATAATTAGTAATCCAAATTATATTTCAAAGTGTTAGATTGAGTGAAAGCTGAAGTGAAATAAATGCATGAAGATAACACATTCCTTTTCTTTCTTTCCTTTTTTTTTGCTTACTATATTTTTCAGTCATAAACATAAGAGTTTATTCAGAGAGAGCCGATCTGGCCCCGAAATGTCACCGAACAGGGAATTTCCCCGTACGGTGACATTTTGGGGGCATTCAGCTATTTATTCAGAGAGCAGGCAGTTCGCCAAATTTTGGCGAACTGCCAGCACGTTCGGTGCCTGTTCGAGGGCAGTGAATCCCCATAGAGAAGCAATAGTTAATCTATTCAGAGAACGCTGAACAACAAAGAAAAGTTGCCGAAGTGCCCTGCTGTTCAGTCTTTTCATTCGGCAGGTTTATTCAGGTGAATCCCATAGGCTTCAATGTTAAAAAATATATCCGTTTTTATTCAATATCTAATAAATCATTTATTACTTTTATCTGCAGGGAAAAGTCTCTTTATTTATTGATTTTTTTTTTTGGCTCTTTTAGGCATTTTTCAGGATTTTTTCGGCAATTTACTTTTTCGTTTTTTTTTTATTTTAAAGCCTTTTTTTTTTCTTTTCTGTAACAAACCTTTCTATTATCATTCATAGGATCTTATATGTAAATTCCAGACATTTTCGTTTAACATTTTCACACTTTCAGTTGTTTTGTTTTCTGTTTTTTTTACCCGTCTGGTGGCTTGTCGGCTGCATTTGGCGGGCTTGCGGCAGATGTTCGGCGGGTTGGCGGCAGTGGGCAACGGGTTTGCGGCGGGTTTGAGGTGGCATTCGGCGGCCGATTCCCTGCACTTCTGGGACCCTGTGGTGAATGCTGATTTCACCACAGGGTGGGGAAATTTGATTCCCCAAAGTGCAGGGAAGTGCGAGGAACAAGAGAGCGACATTTCAGTGCTTTCTGAATAACCCCCATAGTCCTATCTTTGCAGCCACACATATATATTTGTTGGTGAATCCTCTGACAGTCCATTTCTTTAGATTCTGTACCGACCATTCTACTCAAAATAACTGTTAAAAAAACATATGCAGAACTTTTGAAATGTATTTACTCAAAGTTCTAATTCACGTGATTTATTTTATGAAGGTTATAAATCACAATGTTGTTACTAAAAAGATTCCAAACTATGTTGCTAGTGTAGGTATGACATAGCTGCAGAAATACCTTCTCAGGGCTTGGTCCCTGTATGAGTTGTGAATACGTCCTGCATTTGGAGTCCTGACTAAAACTAAAAATAACATTTGTAAATTCTTATCTACAGTTACAGTTACAAGTTTTTATAAAGCGCTAACAAGTTCCGTAGCGCTGTACAATGGGAGGCAGAACAACAAATATACTTACAGGTTCAACACACAGTACAGTAGGCAAGAGGACCCTGCTCAAGAGCTTATAATCTAAAAGGATAGGGGTGACTCAGTAGGTGAGGGTTAATAGAGAATATGAAATAGCAGAGTGTGTGGGCTATGTGAGAAGATGCAGTGAGAAATGACCAGAGGGGGATTATGGAGTGAAATGATAGGCTTCTCTAAAGTAATGTGTTTTCAGAGACTTCTTGAAGGACTGGAGAGATGGGGAAAGTCTAATGTTGCGGAGGAGGGGGTTCCAAAGAAAAGGGGCAGCTCGGGAGAAGTCTGGAAGGTGGGAGTTGGGGGTGCTGGTACGTGAAACTGATAGCATCAGATCATTGGCAGAGCGAAGTGATTGGGATGGGATATACCTGTAATAAGGGAGGAGATGTAGGCAGGGGCGCGGTTATGGAGAGCTTTTTATGTGAGCAGAAGAGCGTTTTTAAGAGAGAAAGAAACGTCCGTGAGAGTGGACATTCCTTCCACTCGGACGCCCGTCTGGCCACCTCACTGAGTGCAGTTAGTGCTCTCAGCGCTGCAAGGCTCGATCCTCCTATGGAATTTGCAGCCCCTTCGAACACGCGTCGTAGCGCTTCGACGGGGAGGCTTTCAGCACATCCGATGTAGCGACTGCAATTTGTGCACGCTACAGCATGTGGCCTACCCCGTCGAAGCGTCACGACGCCGCAATGGATGCCAGGAGTCACGCCAGTATAGGCGCAGACAGTCACGTCTGACTCTGGCCTAAGGGTCTCGCACTAGTCTCCATGGAGCTTTATGGAGTTAATCAGAGGATACTAGTACCGGTGCACAACAGATCTATCTGTATCCTTTGGGAGCTTCCTAACATTGCGATTCTTGCCGCTAACACAGCTGCTAATGGTTCTGGAATAGGGGCCTTTATGCACTTGTAGCGCTGCTTTAAAACTGTATTCTGGTGCATTGAACTATTGCTGCCACCAGAGGGAGACATTGTGGACTATGCTGGACAAAACAGACTCCATCTCCCATCACCCTTTGCATGAGGACAGGAAGTGGGTGGTACAAAGAAGAGGAAGGAGATCAGCAGCATCGTGCAAGGCATGGGCAGTGTGAGCAGAGCCACGAGAGACGTAGGACGCACGCTGGGGCTGTTAGGGTTTGAAACCAGGCCGGATTGTGGAAGTTGCTACAGTCGTGTTAAAGATCGTGCTGTTCCCTGAGCGTTGAGAGTACAGAGCGAGCAGTGAGAGAGAGAACAGTCGCAGGTGACACTTCTGGGATCTTGGCAGAGTTGGAGCGCAGAGAGACGGCGGCATCCATTGCTGCAGTGATCAGAGAGAGAGTGAGCATCGGCCAGCTGTGTAATTGCTGAACTGTTCTTGACAAAGTGCGGTTTGGGAGAAGAGGGACATCGTGTGAGGAGAGGCTGCAAACTGGAGAGGAGTGCTGGCGGCCTATGTGTTCGTGTTCTGGCGGAGGAGAACCAGATCGGGAGTGCAAGCGTTAACAGCATCGAGTTCCAAGTGGCAGCGAGGACAAATCCTCTCTCTCTCGAGATCCCTTTTTTCAGCGTTCATCGGTCCAGGACAAGCGGTTACACCGGATGGGTGAGAAGGCTTCGGCCTGGTGAAAACGCAGAACATTGCGCACTTGTTTATTGTTTATTTAAGGGCCCCAACGGTGACTAGTCGAAGATTGTATTGTTTCATTCACTGGCCAGCTGAACACTGTACCCGGGTACCCTAGACAACACACATATATATTTTTGAGCTATTTTCACGGGACTTACACTCCAGAACTGAGGGGGTTAACCAGTTTCTTTTACCGCCGTGTGTTTTTCCCGCGTTACGAATTCTTGTTACTCAAATACCGTATATGCGTATTATATGCTGCTTTATTGGGATCAGTAAAGAATATAATATAGAAAATTCACAACAGTGCTGGTGTATAGTTATTTCCTAGTGCGGTGAGACTATCCCGAGGTTTATTCAGCGGCTCCTCCAGGGGTGAGCGCTACACACTTATTTATAATCGATGGTGGTAATGGAATATCACATATTAGTGCTTGTATGGACGGGGAGGTTTTGAGGCTGCAGCACTAATCCCTTTTTATAAATACTAACAGGGTAATTCAAAGAGAATCGAAAAGTCACCGCACGTTCAGTGACTTTTCGTTCTCTTCAATTCGGTTTCTTTTGCCGATCCCATTTCGGTGACCCTGCGGTGTATTCAGCAAGCACCACAGGGTCCCCGAATTGCAGGGAAAAGCTGCCGCAAACCCGACGAAAACGATCCGCAAAACCTGGTGAATGCACACCGAAAACCCGCAAAAACATCTGGATTAACCTGCCGAAAACCACGGAAAAACCCGAGCAGGAGCTGATCACACGCAGAGAAGCCACCAGCCACTGGAAAAAGCCGACACTGCAGACGAGTGAAATGAATAAATTAGGAAAACAGTTTGCTTGAATGAGTGAAAAGTGAAACGCTGTTTGCAAAGAAACTACTGAGCGAAATTGTCTGAAATTTACATATGAGGTCCAGGGAATGATAATAAAAAGGGCTGTTACAGAAAAAATAAGTAAACTTAAAAAAAAAAAAAATCGGACTTTTAAAAAGAAAAATGCTTAAAATATCCTAAAAAATCTATGAATAAAGAGACTCTTTACTGCAGAATTTTATAATGAACGGTTTGTTAGATATTGAATTAAAACGGGAATATTTTTAACATTGAAACCTATGGGATTCTCCTGAATAAACTTGTCGAATTAAACCACCGAATGGCAGGGCATTTCGGGAACCTTTCACTGCTGGTTTGTGTTCTCTGAATAGCCGAAGCAGTGCTTTTTCATGGGGATTTCACTGCCCTCGAACAGGCACCAAACAGGCACCGTATGTGCAGGCAATTCGCCAGGATTTGGCGAATTGCCTGTTCTCTGGATAGCCGAATGGCCAGGAAAGTTAACCGAACGCTGAAAATCAGCGTTCAGTTACCCTTCTCAAGCAATTCGGATCTCTGAAAAACCCTGTAAAAAAAAATGTTGTTTTTTGTCATTTGCCTAAGCAATATATTCCAAAAACCAAAATTCATAATTTAGCCCGAAATAGCAGGGTTGGAAAATGTCAGATTTATTTCTCCCAGTGGGGAGTTAACTAAAGTTTTCTTGACAGTCATCAAGAAGGTGTAGCTCGATATTAACATTCTACCTACACATCCCTCTGTATGTGGAAAAATTCCTTTTCGGGATTTAAATCCCCCTTTCCCTGTTGTCTACCCCAATGTTGCTCAATCTCAGAAACTCATAAAGGTCTGTGTGGGGTTTTAAATGAGTTGCAGAAGAAATAAAAGTAATTTTAAAGCTCAACAAACATAACGTATAAAGTCATACCACATTTATAAATGACACAATACATCTTTTAACATCACTCTCAGTATATCGTTTGCACCTATTCCTGTAATTTTAGGAATGATTTTTTACATTTAGCTTGTAGCCTAACAGATATTATTCCACTACCTGATATTATTCCGATACCTGATAATTACCGTGGCAAAGAATATCCGGGTGTAAAAATGTAAAATTATAATAGGAAAAACAGAGAATTCTTAGCAACGTAGGTCCAAAAATGGACACTTACAGGGTTATTCAAAGAGAGCCAATCTGGTCCAGAAATGTAACCGGACACTGAAATTCAGCATACGGCTACATTTCCTGGCCATTCGGCTATTCTGAGAGCAGGCAGTTCGCCAAATGTTGGAGAATTGCCTGCACGTTCGGTGCCTGTTCGAGGGCAGTGAAATCCCCATAAAGAAGCAATGCTTGGTCTATTCAGAGAACACAAACCAGCAGTGAAAAGTTGCCGAAGTGTCCTGCCATTCAGTGGTCTCATTCGACAGGTTTATTCAGGCGAATCCCATAGGCTTCAATGTTAAAAATATTTCAGTTTTAATCCAATATCTAATAAACTGTTGACTATAATATTCTGCAGTAAAAAGTCTATTTATTTTCTGAATTTTTTTGGATCTTCTAGACTTTTTTTTTTTTTGTCAAATTTTTCCTATTTTTTTTTAAAATCATTTTTTTATTTTTCTGTAACAGCCCTTTTTATTATCTTATCCTATATGTAATTCCAGACATTTTCGTTCAGTAGTTTTTATGCAAGCAGCGTTTCAAATTTCACACTTTAAAGCGAACTGTTTGGTTTTTTTTTCACCCCGTTCGTCTGCGTGTCGGCTTTTTTTCGGCGGCTGCTCTGCACTGTGATTGCCGGCTGCTCGGACTTTTCTGGCGTGTTCAGCTTGGTTTTTGCGGCTGTTTCTCCAGGTTTTCTGTGAATGTTCTGTGAGTGTTCGGCGAGTGTTCTGCGGGTTTGCGGCGTGTATTCCCTGCACTATGGGGGCCCTGCGGTGCTGGCTGAATACACCGCAGGGTCGGCGAACTAGGAATCGCTGAATACCCTGAAGTGCGGGGAACAAAAAGTCACCGAACGTGCGGTGACTTTTCGGATCTCTTTGAATGACCCTGTTAGAAAATAAATGAAAATGAATTGTGTATATGTAAATATATATATATATATATATATATTATTGTTTATATATATGTTTATTATTGCGGAAGCCATTTGCGCATCACAGCAATTCAAAGAACTGGATCCCAGAGCTCCTGTATGCAGTTCTTTGCATTGCTGTGATCTGCAAATGGCTTCTGCAATAATAAACATAATTAATTATTGCGTGGAGGCTTTTTATATCAGTTTCGTCCTCCTCCACAACCCTTGTAAGTATATACAGTAGATATATATATGTTTTGTTATATATATATATATATATATATATACCTGTATGTGTATATACCATGTAGAGGACTGCACTCAAGGTCTTGAATAAAACAACAAATTTCATTTAAAGATACAATTAAACAACCGACGTTTCAGGTTAAAAGCACTAATGTATCATTATACAATTATACTTTAAACCAGACATCAAAATTTCCACTCGCCTGCTCACATTCGGCGAGTGGAAATTAGCTGAGGGCGAGTGGGCGGACTGACCCATCGGTCGCTGGGGCCCGGTTCAGTGGGCCGTCGTCTTCTTAATTGACAGCTCCGGTATCGGACTCTTGGAGTCTGAATCTGGAGCTGTCTGTTCAGCGCTGACCCTCCCGCGAGATTTACTGCCCACCCACGTGAAGCTCCGCACACTCGCAGCGTAAGTGCTGCGAGTCTGCGATGCATCATGTGGGTGGGTCAGGTGACGAACAGGAGGGGGCGGCACCAATGGAGCGTGCAGAAGAGGCGGAGGACAGAGCATCACAATCTGCTCAATTTGTAAGTGTTTCGGGGTGTAAAAGGAATAAGAAAGAAGGGGGTGAAAACCAGAATGAGAGGGGATGAAAAAAAGCATGAGAGGGGGTGAAAAAAATGAATGAGGGGTGAAAAAAACTGAATGAGGGGATGAAAAAAATGAATGAGGGGGTGAAAAAAACGAATAAGGGGTGAAAAAAAGCATGAGAGGGTGAAAAAACGAATAGGAGGATAAAAAAACAAATGAGGGGGATGAAAAAAACGAATGAGGGGGTGAAAAAACGAATGAGGGGTGAAAAAAACGAATGAGGGGTGAAAAAAGAAAGGGGTGAAAAAAACGAATGAGGGGGTAAAAAAAATGAGGGGATAAAAAAAACGAATGAGGGGATGAAAAAAATGAATGAGGGGATGAAAAAATGAATGAGGGGTGAAAAAAAGAAAGGGGGAAAAAACGAATGAAGGGGTGAAAAAAAGAAAGGTGAAAAAACAAATAAGGGGTGAAAAAAACGGAGAATGGAATTGAAAAAAGAATGAGAGGGAGGGGATAAAAAGAGGGAGGGGTAAAAAAATGAAAGAGGTAAAGAGGGTAAAAAGAAAGCGAGCAGGAGGGGGTAAAAAGAATGAGAGGGGGTATAAAAAAGGCATTGAAGCTCTGATACGCTCCTACACACTGCACATTATTGTGAGTTTTATTGCTGTGGTGCTCTGATACAGTAATGCGTAGTGTGCATGAGTGTATCAGAGCACTAAAGCAATAAAACTTAGTAATGTGCGGTGTGTACGAGCGTGAGTTTTATTACCGTGGAGCTCCCTGACACATGTGCGGTGTGTATGAGTGTATCAGGGAGTTCCACAGTAATAAAACTCACGCTCATACACACTGCACAATTGCACATTACTATGAGGTTTATTGCTGTGGAGCTCTGTGCTACACACCACATATTTTCCTTTGTTTACACTGCTTTGTTATATTATTAATGATAATTAAACAATAATTTTAGAGGGTGTGTTTAGGGGCAGAGTTAACGGTAAGGGTTGGGTGGCAAGTAACTTTTAAGGCCTGGCTAGTAGCTTGGGACCTGAAATTTTGAGCCCGGCTTTAAACAATCATTGTAACTCACCGAGTCTGTGTCGCGCTGCCATCGATCGCGCCCACCCAGAAACCGGAAGTGACGTATCGTTACTGGCCAGACACATCTAACTAAAAGACGTACTTGCTGTGACACCATTGTATCGAATTGTCTTAGAAACCCCGCACACATTCTTCGTACGTCCATGCTGGCTCTGTAAAAACGAGGAGTAGAGATTAATGAAAGAAAAATATGAACATATATGAACAGAAAGGTAAAAAGTACGGAAAACATTGGGCTCCTTCTTTCAACAGACTGCATAAATATAATGGAGACCAAAAAGCAATAACGTATACTTCTGTGTTGTGGCAAAATAAAAAAATATTACACTTGTATCATAATTACACAGTTTATCATATATATATATGTATGTATGTATCAAGGCTCAAGAAATCAAGGTATTTTCTCCTTTGACTCTCAAAATAATAATGTCATCCCTGTAATATTTTATTTATTGAATATATATTTTTTGGATTGTCTTGGAGTGTATTGTTCCAGGTAAACCCCCTATTTTCTTAAAGAAAACTAGTTAATATTTTAACCGTAATTTCTAGTTACAATTTTACCATGATTCCCACACTCTTTGGTTTATATTTCAGAGCCTGAGTAACTCGGATGCCATAAGGTCTAACCCAAGGCCCGGAAAGGTAAATTGCATTTGTCGTATTAAAAATGTGAAATTCAGAGCTTTCAGACTTGCTCTTTATGATAGCGCATATCCAGATGGAAACCAGATAAAGATAATGCAGTCAATATTTAAGGGTCATCAAATTGGACATCTGTTCCTTTAAAAGCATTAAAAAACAACAGCACTTCCAGCAACACATTGCAGTGGGTGGCAAAAGGGACTAAGGCGAACGGATTTATGAGTATCCAGAGTCTTTCAAAACACATAAGCCTTTTATTCCTAAACTACAAAAGGAAGCATATTTAAGTGCCAAAAAATGATCATAAATAATCCTAATTAATTCCATACTTGAAGGAATATTATGAAATTTATGGGATGAACATAATGGCAAATTGTACTTCATCAGGATTCTCTCGCAAGGAGTGATTGTGCTTAACTTGTGTTGTACGCCCAGTTTATATATTCACGTGTGCGATATTCGAGGAAATATCAGGTATTGAGAAGCAAACGTCCTAAAATACTTTCATTACTGTCCTATATAGAGAATGTTAAGAACGTTCTCGAGATTTCAAAGGTTCCAGAGTTTCTTTTATACACTCTTGGCCTCACGTCGTTACTGTCAGCCCACCCTGCTTCCATCCATCTTTTTTATTTTATGACGCTTAAGACAATTTCTATAACAAACAATGGATACAATTAAATGTGCCTTTCGTTACACCCAATGATACAGAACGGGCTTTGGCAATTTCATATACCACAATAACATCTTCATGTTAAACTAGTGCTATAGAAACTATAGAACTCACTTATCAACTAGTAAGGGGTTATTCAGAGAGAGCCGATCTGGCCCCAAAATGTCACCGAACAGGGAATTTCCCCGCACGGTGACATTTCGGGGCCATTCGGCTATTCAGAGAGTAGGCAGTTCGTCAAATTTTGACGAACTGCCAGCAAGTACGGTGCGTGTTCGAAGGCCGTGAAATCCCCCATAGAGAAGCAATGGTTATGGTTAATCTATTCAGAAACACCGAACAGCAGTGAAAAGTTGCCGAAGTGCCCTGCTGTTCGGTTCAGTGTTCTCATTCGGCAGGTTTATTCAGACGAACCCCATAGGCTTTAATATTAAAAATATTCCTGTTTATAACCAACATCTAATAAACCGTTTATTATTTTATTCTTTAGTAAAAAGTCTCTTTATTTATTGATTTTTTTTAGAATCGTTTAGGCATTTTTACGGCAATTTTTTTTCCCGTTTTTTTGTAAAAGGGTTTTTTTCTGTAACAGACCTTTTTATTATCATTCATAGGACCTTATATGTAAGTTCCAGGCATTTCCGTTCAGTAGCTTCTTTGCAAACAGCGTTCCAATTTTGACACTTTCAATTATATTGTTTTATGGTTGTTTTTTTACCCCATTCATCAGCTTGTCGGCTTTTTCCGGCGGCTGGCCTACGCTTTGATCGGTGGCTTGTCGTGTTCGGAGTGTTTTTTGCGGCAGTCCTTGTGGGCTTTCGGTGGGATTTCAGCGGGTTTTCCCTGCACTTCGTCGACCCTGCGGTGAATGTTGAATTCACTACACGGTGGGGAACTTTGAACTTTGGATTGCAGAGAAGAATGGGGAACGAGAAAGCACCGAAATGCTCTCTGAATAACCCCTTTAGTCTTTGAGAAGTCTTAAGAGAAACCTATTCTGTTTTATTAATGCTATTCTTCTAAACACAGGTGGTCATTTCTGACCTTTTCGAACATGAGATGAAGTTCGAAATGTACAGTGACATTCTTGATGCCACTTCCTTGATTTTTCCAAACGGAGTCAATATTCGGGTTATTAGAGGATGGTAAGAATTAGTTGTTTTATCAGATGTACAAACAAGAGTCCATTATATGCAGAAAATGAATATGGGGATGAAGAGAGCATGATACACAATGGTGTACAGAGATAGGATTAGGAAGGCGAGTGCTCTGTGGGTCTAAAATGAAATTTTCTGAAATCATAATTTCACTCCATTGATCACTTTAATGATAATTCTGAAATACAGTGGCATGAAAAAGTATGTGAAATCTTTGGGATTACGTGGAGTTTTGCATGAATTTGTCATAAATTGTGCTCTGTTCTTCATCTAAGTCACAACAATTTGAAAAACACAGTCTGCTTAAAATAATACAACACAAACATTATATGTTTTCATGTGTTTATTGAACATAACATGTAAACATTCACAGTGCAGGGTGGAAAAAGTATGTGAACCCCTAGCCTAATGACTTCTCCAAGAGCTAATTGGAGCCAGGAGTGAGCCAACCTTGAGTCCAATCAGTGTGATATTATTGGATGTGTTGCTGAAAGCTGTCCTCCCCTTTAAAAACACACACCAATTTTGGAATTACTGGTTTCAAGAAGCACTGCCTGATGTGAACCATGCCTCGCAGAAAAGAGCTCTCAGAAGACCTACAATCAAGAATTGTTGACTTGCATGAAGCTGGAAAGGGTTACACAAGTATCTCCAAAAGCCTTGATGTTCATGTGTCCACGGTAAGATAGACTGTCTACAAATGGAGAAAGTTCAGCACTGTTGCTACTCTCCCTAGGTGTGGTCGTCCTGCAAGAGCAAAACGCAGAATGCTTAATGAGGTAAAGAAGAATCCTAGAGTGTCAGCTAAAGACTTACAGAAATCTCTGGCACATGCTAACATTTTTGTTGACACATCTACAATAAGGAAAACATTAAACAAGAATGGAGTACATGGGAGGACACCATGGAGGAAGCCATTGCTGTCCAAAAAGAATATTGCAGCACATTTGAAGTTTGCAAAAGAGCACCTGGATGTTCCACAGCACTACTGGCAAAATATTCTGTAGACAGATGAAACCAAAATTGAGTTGTTTGGAAAAAAACACATGTGTATGTGTGGAAAACAAAAGGCACAGCACACCAACATCAAAACCTCATCCCCACTGTAAAACATGGCGGAGGGAGCATCATGGTTTGGGGCTGCTTTGCTGCCTCAGGGCCTGGACGGATTGTTGTCATTGATGGAAAAATGAATTCCAGAGTTTATCAAGACATTTTGCAGGAAAACGTAAGACCATCTGTCCGCCAACTGAAGCTCCGCAGAGGATGGGTGATGCAACAGGACAATGACCCAAAGCATACAAGTAATTCAACAAAAGAATGGCTTCAACAAAACAAAATACGCCTTCTGGAGTGGCCCAGTCAGAGTCCTAACCTCAACCCGATTGAAATGCTGTGGCATGACCTTAAGAGAGCGATTCACACCAGACATCCCAAGAATATTGCTACACTGAAACAGTTTTGTGAAGAGGAGTGGTCCAAAATTACTCCAGATCATTGTGCAGGTCTGATCTGCAACTACAGGAAACGTTTGGTTGAGGTTATTGCTGCCAAAGGAGGGTCAACCAGTTATTAAGTCCAAAGGTTCACATACTTTTTCCACCCTGCACTGTGAATGTTTACATGTTCTGTTCAATAAAAACATGAAAACATACAATGTTTGTGTTGTATTATTTTAAGCAGACTGTGTTTTTCAAATTGTTGTGACTTAGATGAAGATCAGAGCACATTTTATTACCAATTCGTGCAAAACTCCACGTAATCCCAAAGGGTTCACATACTTTTTCTTGCCACTGTAAATCATATTATTTCTGCCTAGCCAACCTATAGTAAGTTGGTCACTAATCCTTGTTTGAAGACCTGACAGGGTTTAAGCATGGAGGCAGCCATCTTGGAATTACCTAACAATTTTTTTAAACCTCAGTGACAGCGATTGCTAACAAAACAAGCCTACAAAATAAACAGCCAATCAAAATACTGTGATTTGAAGATAGTTCCAAACGTTCCCTGTGTAGGAAACAGAAACTGGTTATTTAATCTTTGATAAATAAACCAATCATTAATTAATCAAATATTTTGATGGTCTGGGCTAGAAAAGCTGGAAATATTATTTCTTTCTAAAATAAACTGAACAGATCAGGAAATATTCACAATGTAGAGCATTTATATATGTTCTATGAGAGATTACATAGGCAGATTTTTCTTCATTAAATATAATACCCACAGCTTGAATGTCACGTATTATCCATTCCTGCTCATCACATGCATGTGTGAATGTCCATTGTTCATAAATCCGGACGAGCAATAATGCAACTTGTCCTTTTTACAATTTATTGACATGTGACATGTAAAATATTTAACACAGACCTTTAAGATGCTCCTCTTAAACCTATTTCAAAAGAGTGCAAATTGCCTTGGGATTTATGGTGTTTGTTTTGGACAGTATATATTAACTACTTCAGTAGTAATGCGTAACTTGGATTTTATAGAAAACCGAACCATGTATATGGATAAACATAGAGAATGTATACAGGAGACTCTAGGGTCAACCCCTCGTGCAACAATTACAACTATTAGATTTCCTAGAAGGAAACAAAGTGTATACCGGTTATTAAAATTTAACTTTTATTTATATCAACATATAAAAACAATGGGAACACATAGAACATGACCACAATATTGTGTCTCATACACATAACACACATATAATTAAACCAGTTACAGTTACAAGTTATTATAAAGCGCTAACAACTTCCATAGCGCTGTACAATGGGAGGCAGAACAACAAATATACACACAGGTTCAACACACAGCACAGTAGGCAAGAGGACCCTGCTCAAGAGCTTACAATCTAAAAGGATAGGGGTGACTCAGTAGGTGAGGGTTAATAGAGAATGTGAAATAACGGACTGCGTGTGGGCTATGTGAGAAGATGCAGTGGGAAATTAACAGAGGGGGATTAGGGAGTGAGATGATAGGCTTCTCTGAAATAATGTGTTTTCAGAGACTTCTTGAAGGACTGGAGAGACGGGGAGAGTCTAATGTTGCAGGGGAGGGAATTCCAAAGAAAGGGGGCAGCTCGGGAGAAATCTTGAAGGTGGGTGTTGGGCATGCGGGTACGTGAAGCTGATAGTATCAGATCATTGGCAGAGCGAAGTGGTCGAGTTGGGTTGTACCCGCTAATATGGGAGGAGATGTAGGCAGGGGCGCGGTTGTGGACAGGGGTCAAGTCCTGGGAAAAAAGTGAGGGAACTCACCCACGAATTCCACAACCCCTATTACCTGAAGAAAAAATATATATATGACGAGTATAGCAGTACGTGGTGATACCATTTTTATTGGGTTAACATTACATTTAAAAGATGAGCTTTCAAGAGCGTAACCTCTCCTCTTCAGGTCTGGAAACTATACTGATCAGTGAAAGGTATCACTACGTACAGGTATACTCATGATTTCGGCAACTGGACTAACACGTTATATATAAGATATATATATATATATCACATACATATATATATATATATCCAGGCACAGACCCCCCCCTCAGAATTATATACACAGGCACAGACCCCCCAGAATAATATACACAAGCACTGGACACCCAGAATAATAGACACAGCACTGGACCCCCAGAATAACATACACAGCACTGAGCCCCCAGAATAATATACCCAGCACTGAGCCCCCAGAATAACATACACAGCACTGAGCCCCCAGAATGATATACACAGCACCGAGCCCCAAGATTAACATACACAGCACTGAGCCCCCAGACTAATATACCCAGCACTGGACCCCCAGAATAATATACACAGCACTGAGCCCCCAGAATAATATACCCAGCACTGGACCCCCAGAATAATATGCACAGCACTGAGCCCCCAGAATAATATACCCAGCACTGGACCCCCAGAACAATATACACAGCACTGAGCCCCCAGAATAATATACACAGCACTGGACCCCCAGAATAATATGCACAGCACTGAGCCACCAGAATAATATACACAGCACTGAGCCCCCAGAATAATATGCATAGCACTGAGCCCCCAGAATAATATGCACAGCACTGGACCCCATGAATAATATGCACAGCACTGGACCCCCAGAATAATATACACCGCACTGAGCCCCAATAATAATATGCACAGCACTGGACCCCCAGAATAACATACACAGCACTGAGCCCCCAGAATAATATACACAGCACTGGACCCCCAGAATAACATACACAGCACTGGACCCTCAGAATAATATACCCAGCACTAGACCCCCAGAATAATATACCCAGCACTGGACCCCAGAATAATATACCCAGCACTGCTTATATGGATAAATTTGCCCCCAGCTCACATGGATATATTTGCCCCAGCTCATATGGGTATATATTGCCCCAGCTCACGTGGATATTATTGCCCACAGTTCATGTGGATATTATTGCCCCCCAGTTCACATGGATATAATTGCCCCCAGTTCACATGGATATAATTGCCCAGCAGTTCACATGGATATTATTGCCCCCAGTTCACATGGATATAGTTGCCCCAGCTCACATGGATATAATTGCCCACAGTTCACATGGATATTATTGCCCCCAGTTCACATGGATATTATTGCCCACAGTTCACATGGATATTATTGCCCACAGTTCACATGGATATAATTTCCCCCCAGTTCACATGGATATAATTTCCTGCCAGTTCACATGGATATTATTGCCCCAGCTCACATGGATATAATTGCCCCCAGTTCAAATGATATTATTGCCCCCAGTTTTCATGGATATAATTGCCCCCAGTTCACATGGATATAATTGCCCCCCCAGCTCACATGGATATTATTGTCCCCCAGTTCACACGGATATTATTGCCCCCAGTTCACATGGATATTTTTGCCCCCCAGTTCACATGGATATAATTTCCCACAGCTCACACATGGAATTGTTTTGCCCCAGCAGCTCACCTCTCCTCTGGGTGTGGGTCCAAAATGATTGAGCTGGCCACCGCCGCACATTGTCGGCTGCCACGTACTTTCCTGCTACGAACGGCCGCTGGCAGGAAGTGCAGCCGCTCGCGAGATCGCGGCTGGCTGTTAGATCCCAGGCGAGCGGCTGAGCTTCCTGCCAGTGGCCATTCGTAGCAGTAAAGCACGCGGCCGCCGGCAATGTGCGGCGGCGGCCAGCTCAATCGTTTCGGGCTCGGGCCACAGCGGGAACCTTCGTTCCCGCAGCGTTCTCGCTGTGGGAGAAGTGCGGGAACACCGTTTCCGCGCGTTCCCGCGGAACTCGAGCCCTGGTTGTGGAGAACTTTGTATGTGAGCACCAGTATTTTGAATTGGATTCGAAAGGAGACAGGAAGCCAGTGTAGAGATTGGCAGAGGGATGAGGTGTGAGAGGTGTGGGAGGTGACTTGGATGAGCCTGGTACCACATGAAAGTGACAGTTCAAATACTGCCTGTAACATGAATAATTCACTAATGATAAGCTCTGAATATTCGTAGCGGTTCATTCAAATGGAGTTAAACTTAGTGGGCCAACATAGTTGATTCAGAAAGTGAAAAGAAATATAAATGATACATACTGTAGAGACTGCTGACTTTAATTCAAAACAAACCCAAGTATCTGGTCCAAATATCCATGAAACCTCCAGGTATATCAACATGCATAGCAGTACTGTATATTAATCGGTGACTATTCCATAAATGCTCCAGGCACCAAAGATTTATAATCATTCCTAAATTATCTGCTGCATCTAGCTGGATTACCCAATGTTTTGATTTCTAAAAATGGTCCCTGTCTCTAACGTGCACCCGATGTTAACATAGATATTATTACACTACATTTCACTTCTTCTCTGTCAGAAACCTCTTTAAGAACAACGCCTCTGGGTATTCATCGAAGAAAGATTGAGTTCAGGACAACTTGGGTTATAACCCAAACCCAGGTGTAAACCTAACCAGAGCCATTAAAGTCTATGGCGTTAGTCAGCTTGCCAGCTCTCTGGTTAAGTTAACACCTGATATGGAATTTAGCCCATCACTGACTAAGCTTAGCATAATTTTTTCCTTCATCAAGACAAGAAAATATACAGGTCTATTCAAACAAAGGTGAAACCCAGGAGAATGACTGGAGAAGTGAAAATTCTACGAAAATAGCCAAACCAGAAATATTTTCCCATTTATCTTACTTTCCAAATCGGCTATTTGGTCTAGATTGTTCTCCTACCAGTTCTCCTAGTTTTTACTTTTCTCTGAATAATCCTGATGTCTGTTGCCTGTCCTTCGCACAATTAATCTTGGGCAAAATGCAACATCGACACAGGATGGGAATTAACCTCCAAAAATTGAAATTCAATCTGGGCAATCGAACAAGAGTTGAACATATAACTTTGCTATTTTACCCATTATGAGCCAAGGACACGTTAATCTAATTGATCCAATTAAATGATTAATAACAGATTACCACCATAAACCCCAGTTGCTTTCGATATAATATACCCTTTAAGGAGTGGTCATCGGAATACAGATCTTCCAAATGTGTGATCCACGTTTGTACTGAATATCCCGTTTCCTAACTGGTTGAGTTACATTCCGCATAATGACAGCTATTTCATTAATCTATTTCTTACTCGTGAAAAAGAGACTTGGTCAACCAGTTGTTGATGGATGGAATAAGCCATCCTCTTGGGGATAAGCTAATATGCAGCAGATGGACCAATAGACAATCTTTCAATATAAGAACAGAAGGAAAAGATAGATAATGTTACTTGATACGGAGTGGGAAATGTATCCTCAGCTTGTGTGCCATTCACATTTTCTAAAATAAGTAATAAATCAATGTCCAAATGGCTAGAATAGCTCTTAATACATACTCCATTTATTTTTTTTGTGTTACTTTCTCTGTTCTTATATTTCATGTTTTTATGTCACAGCTGGATTCTGTATGAGAAACCGGATTTCCAAGGTCAGGCTCATGTACTCGAAGAAGGGGAAGCTGTGTTGCAGCAACTCTGGGGTCCTCCTGAAAGCAAATCTAGGCCAGAACAAGTCATCATCGGATCGCTAAAGAGAGTAACCAAGGTAAGAAAGAAACACTTTCCATTAAAAATCATAATGTGTCTGTATACTACGGCACATCATTATTTTATTTTTAGCATTGTAGAATTTGGCCTTCAGTTAGAAAGTATAATAAAAAGGCAGCGACACATATTTTAGCATTCATTAGATGTATGAAATAAATACAATGATTGTGTTACTTGCTTACAGTAATTACTCATTCTATTTCTGCCAAGAACTTGGATTTCACTCTCATGGGAATTTTTCTTATAGTCCTTTACACTTTCATAAATAAATTCTGAATGTCAAAGAACTATTATAGAATATACGGAGATAGGCACAGAGCAATCAACGTGGAGAGATAGGCACAGCGCAATCAGCACAGAGCAATCAACACGGAGAGATAGACACAGAGCAATCGACACAGAGAGCTAGACAGAGAGCAATCGACACGGAGAGATAGGCACAGAGCAATCGACACGGAGAGATGGGCACAAAGCGATCAACATGGAGAGATAGGCACAGAGCAATCGACATGGAGAGATAGGCACAGAGCAATCGACATGGAGAGATAGGCACAGAGCAATCGACATGGAGAGATAGGCACAGAGCAATCGACACAGAGAGATAGGCACAGAGCAATCGACATGGAGAGATAGACACAGAGCAATCGACATGGAAAGATAGGAACAAAGCGATCAACATGGAGAGATAGGTACAGAGCAATCGACATGGAGAGATAGGCACAGAGCAATCGACACAGAGCGATTGACACGGAGAGAGACATAGAGCAATCGACACGGAGAGATAGGCACAGAGCGATTGACACAGAGAGATAGGCACAGAGCGTTCGACACGGAGAGATAGGCACAGAGCAATAGACACGGAGAGATAGGCACAGAGCAATAGACACGGAGAGATAAGCACAGAGAGAACGGCACACAGCGATCAGCACAGAGAGATCGGCACAGAGAGATCGGCACAGAGAGATCTGCACAGAGAGATCGGCACAAAGAGACCAACTCAACCAAATCAACACAGAGCGACTGGCACAGAGCGATCGGCACAAAATGATCGGCACAGAGGGATCTGCACTGAGCAATTGGCACACAGTGATCGGCACAGAAAGATCGGCACAGAGAAAGCAGCACAGAGTGGTCATCACAGAAAAATCAGTATAGAGCATCAGCACAGAGCGATTGGCACAGAGCTATCGTCACAAAGCAATCAACCCAGAGAAATCAGCACAGAGCGATCGGCACAGAGCGATTGGCACAGATAGATCGCCACAGAGCAATCAACACACAGCGATTGACAGAGAAATCAGCACAGAGAGTTCGGCACAGCTCCTTGAAACGTTCTAATTCCTAGAGAAGACAACTGGACAGCAGCGCAGATGTATTATCTACATAGTTATTTCTTTTAAACATGTCAACTTTGCAGTTTTGTTGATGCAGATTGCTCCCAGAGACCCAGACCATATGATATATGGTGTGTTTGTGCTTTGGGCTGGCACTGTGCTTATTGCAGGGAAAGCATTACTGAGTGGTACACAGCTCCATTGTTTTACTGGAGACAAACTGTTTCTCTAAATATCAAAGGCACACGTCCAAAATAATAAGGCACAGTGAACAAAAAGATAATTATGTTCCTCCAGCTGCTCATCATCTAAATATATGACTTTGTATGCAGTAGGGAGAGCTAGAGGATTTCAAAGAGGAACTTTTCTTCATTCTTTTGCTGCCACGTTCTACTGGCTGTACGCTTTGGACTTTCCAACATTCCATTTGGTGTGCCAGCAGGGCAGATCAGTCCAGTATTTATGAACACCATGTGCCAAAAGAAAAAGTGCCGTGCTAAAAGTGCTTGAAGTGCTAAAATACCACCCACAGAACAGTGCTTTTATGTTACAAATATTATAATATATTCATATTTATTTCCACATTTATAACTTAGTGTAAATTGGGTGAAAAAGAAAAATGCCTGGAGCCTAATTACATGTGAATTGTTTCGTCATTCTTGGTTTTGCTTCCTTGGCAGGGGCATATTTACGGTTGCTGCTGCCCTAGGCACTCCAAAATCTGCAGCCCCTCCAACGCATAAGATAGCAAATAAATATGAACATAATCATAAAATTAGGACAAATATTCCCAACCTATCAGGGTTATTTATGGCAATAAAATTGTAATTTAGAACAAATCTATCCTTTTAACACCATGTAATTTCTAACAACATATTATAGCTTAGAAACTGCTGGGAACTTACTTGTTCTGCAGCTCTGTTATTGTCTGGATATGGTGTGTGTCCCGACACGCAGATGTGTACACAGCAGACAAAATGGATAGAATCCCCAAGCTGAAAGACCAGTCCTTAGAATGGCCGGTTCCATACTAACAGAAGAGTCAGGAAACCCACGCCCGCCACCGAACTCCCCTCCTAGGGACATTATATGCTGCCTTCCGAACTACTCCCTCAAAGAGGAAATCATGGAGAAATCGCGATCGTCTCGTTTATGGGACTTTAAGGGCAGCAACCTCGAATTTTATCAAGACCTGTCTCCCTTCACGCTATCCGCAAGACGCTGTCTTCAACCTGTGTTACAGGCCTTGCGCCAGGCAGAAATTCCGTACCGTTGGAGCTTCCCCTTTGCTTTGATGGCGCTGAGGGATGGAGTGAGACACACCATCTGCCACCCATCGGATGTTCCTGCGTTCATGACAGCGATGGACTTATCGGAAGTTGCAGTCCATAATTGGGAACTGGAGGATCGCCGCGTTGCGCCACCGGCCCGGCAAGACCCAGGCGCCAGGGATCCCGGAGTCGCCGCAGACGACCCGCTGAGGGCTTCGCGCCGGTTCCGGCGGATCCAGTAGAGATTGCCCATTGAAGACCCTAAAACTGTAAGTGAGGCTTTCCGTACTCGAGGCACCCACTGCCTATTTGCTGACGGATTCCCGGCCCCCCTTCATCGCACCCCGACGGTTGCTGGACACGTGCGTTGTATATAAGAATGGCATACTGTGCACTTATATCGACTTTGACGGGGTCTACTGTGCAGGTTTGTCTCGGACTCTGTGGACGACATCACCTACTGCACGCAACTCGATTCCCTGTCCTGCGTTTACTATGGATATGGCGGATACGCAGCGGCTGGGGGTCCAGGTTAGTCGACACTTGGAGTGACTAACTGCCTATACCTCCCTTTCGACTCAAGGGGTGCCTCCTATGTTTACTCCTCCTTTAGACCTGTGCCCGCCTGAGACCTCGGAATAGCTGGTGCTATGTGGGACATGGACGCAGTGCTGATGCGATATGCCCACCGTGGACACTGAACGCTATTCTCTTCCCTGTACCGAGAGGTGCTCGCCTTACTCGCCCCTCCGTGGCCATAACGTCCTCGGGCCTTCATCTCTCTGCGGATTGCACTCGACTCTCTTTTTGAACTGCTCTGGTTACATTGTTAGGTTTTTTCTTGTTGTTATTTGCTTCACACCCTCTTACTATGGGGTTTAAGGTTTAAGGTTGTCTGTCTGGAGCTCTCCCACCTCCCCCCCCCCCTTTTTTTTTTTTTTTTTTTTTTTTTTTTTTAGTTTTGTTGGGCGGGCTCCACTACCAATTGCTGCACTACCTACTCGATACCTAAGATTGAACGAGGATTTTCTACCCCGCCACTGGGTGGAGCACTATCTGCTTCCGACTGTATGAATCTGAATTTTTACGCCCCGCCATTGGCTGAGACAAAAACGGTTGGTACCTCTCGATTAACTTACGCCTCTCATGCCTAATTTTTGTGCACACACTATGGCTGGGGTGATTGATACCTGTGGTCGCTCGAACCTAATCTTTGCGCTACACCGTTGGGTGGAGCTAATCCTGTTTGGTATCTCTTTGTCTGACCTATGTTTCTCGTACCTAATTTTTGTGCCCCACCACTGGCTGAGGCAAAGATGGTTTGCCGCCTCTCAGTTACATTCTGCCTCCCAGTCCTAATTTTTGAGCACACCCTATGGGTGGGGCGGCTGATACCTGCGGCCGCACGAACCTAATTTTTGCGCCCCGCCACCGGGTGGGGCAAATACTGAATACTGTTTGCTGTCTATTTGCCTGATTTATGTCTCTTGTACCTAATTTTTGTGCCCCACGATTGGGTGGCGCGGTAAATACCCCTGATTGTACGCATCTAATTTTCACGCCCTACCACTGTCTGAAGTAAGGATGGTTTGATGCGACCCATTTACAATACGCCTCCCATCCCTAATTTTTGTGCACTCCCCATGAGTGGGACAATTGATACCTACGGTAGCTTGAATCTAATTTTTTGCGTCCCACCTTTGGGTGGGGCAAATACTGTTTTGCGCCTGTATATCTGATTTATGTTTTTCACACCTGATTTTTGTGCCCACCCTTGGATGGAGCATTGATTACATGCGGTCGTTTGAACCCAATTTTTGCGCCCCGCCACCGGGTGGGGCAAACACTGTCTGATGCCTTTTTATTTAATTTAATTTTTATCTCTCGTACCAATAATTTTTTATGCTCCACCATTGGGGGGTGAGTTACCTGTTTGACGTCTCTCGTACTCAAATTTTGTACCCTACCATTGGGTGGAGTACTCACTGTTTCATATCTCCCATTTAAATTTCTACATCCCACCACTGGGAGTCGATTGACACGTCTCACGCTTTATTCTCCTGCCCCGCTATGTGGTGCAACAGTGCCGGTTTGCTAGCTCCCCAGTTAAGCTTGATTTCTCTGTACCACCCTTATGCACATTGCCCTATATCTGTTATTTACTCTGCCTTATTTTAATCTTCCGCTCTCCCTATGGTGCATTCTATACATGTGGCCCCCCCCCTTTTTTTTTTTTTTTTTTTTTATTATTATACTGTTAATTATGACGATGTTGATATCTGTTTTCATCGCGTACGCTACTGCTCATGATCTACTATTAGAGTCGGAGGGGACTCTTTCTTCGAGCTTCATGTTTTGTTTCATTTCACCCACATCTCACCGCTATCTCTTTGACCTCCTCCTTGGTCTGGTGCTGTCTTGGAGCTTGTCTCCTTCACCCCCTCGAGGACTTGACGCCAATCTTTCCCAGGGGCCCTGCCCGGTTCTCAATTGGTTTGAGACCACCTAGGTTACCCCTGAGGCGTTCTATACCTCATTCTTTATATTCCTGTCTTCCTTTTTTCTGTTTGATCTCTTAATTTTTTTATCTCTTCTCTCTACTTTCCTCCTCTATTTCCCCCCCCTTTTTTTTTTTTTTTTTTTTTTCTCTTCTCTTTCTCTCCTCTCTTTCCCCCTTTTACCTCTCCCCCTTCCCTCTCCCTGTTGCCATGACCGCGCCTGGAGGTTTCGCCCCGCGGCCTCTCCGCCTCCTCACATATAACACCAAGGGCCTCAACGTCCCGGAGAAACGTAGCCGTCTTCTACGTGAAGCCTCAGCCCTGAGGGCCTCGGTGTTGTTTCTTCAAGAAACCCACTTCCGCTCGGGGTCGGCACCTGTTTTTCGCGATTTCCGTTTTCCCTTGGGATATTTTAGTGACTATCAAGGTGGCAAGAGTCGTGGTGTTGCCATCCTTTTCTCCCGGGATGTCCCCTTTGTCTTGATTGACATGTTGACGGATCCGGAGGGACGATTCTTGTTCATTAAGGGTACGATCGCGGATTCCTGCTATACGTTCGCTTCGATCTACCTTCCGAATCACGCTCAGCATCGGTGCTTGACATCTATCTTTCACCGACTGCAGTCCTTTCAAGACGGCACTCTTGTCGTAGCGGGAGATTTTAACGTCCCCTTGGATGCGAAACTTGACACCTCAGTGGGCCACTCTTCCATTCCCCCGAATGTGATACGACAGGTGAGACGAACCTTAGACGAACTGCGCCTTGTCGATATCTGGCGAGCTTTCCACACTGGCGAACGTGACTACACCTTCTTCTCCCCTGTTCATGGTACGCACTCCAGATTGGATTATATTTTTTTTACAATACCACCGGGTGGACCTGGTTGAGAAGTCGTCTATTGAGGCGCAGACATGGTCGGATCACGCACCCGTGACGGCCACGTTGTCCTCTCCTCTTTTTCGTCCGACGGAACGACAGTGGCGTCTTAACTTATCTCTCCTCACAGACCCTACCTTCGTAACTGAAATAGATTCCCACCTCCAGGCATATTTTGAGACGAACGGCGACTCTGATACCCCTGAGCCGACGGTTTGGGAGGCCCACAAAGCTGTGGCGCGTGGCCTGTTCATAAGCAAGGCCACGGCTTTAAAACGACTCCGCTCCAAATATCTACAGCAACTCATTGTAGATATTCGCACCCTGGAACTCCGTCATCAAACGTCTGCACTGCCCTCTGACTATCAGGACCTTCTCTCTAAACGTCGTGAATTGAACGACTCCCTTAACACCGATATTAAGTTTGCCGCTCAAAAAGCCCGCTGTAGTTTTGCTCTTAAGGAAAACAAACCTGGCCGCTTGTTAGCTCAGATCCTCCGCCGTAGACAGAATGCCTCTTATATTGCGAAGATACGCTCGCAGGATGGGACGGTCCGTGTGCTCCCAGAGTCTATCTTACTAGAATTCCAACGCTACTATCAAGGCCTATACGATTTGGATAGGGATCCTATTGCTAGCCCTACCCCTACCACTATTCAAGACTACCTACGTGATAAACTTCCCCAATTATTATCGGAAACCTCGGCGGAGACCTTGGACGCCCCCATTGGTGTAGGGGAAATTCAAGCGGTCCTGAAGTCGCTTAAAAACTATAAATGCCCTGGCCCGGATGGCCTCCCGGCGGAATATTACCGTACCTTTTCGCCCACGTTGATACCCCGCCTTCTCGCCCTGTTCTCCGCGGTTCGAACGGGGACCCCCCTTCATCCCCACACTCTGTCCGCTACGATCTCGGTTCTTTTGAAACCAAACAAAGATGCATCTGACCCCCGCAGCTACCGTCCGATATCACTCCTCAATACGGATCTAAAGATTCTGGCCAAGGTCATGGCGAACCGATTGACTCCCCTTTTGCCTTCCTTGATCCATCCAGACCAGGTGGGGTTTGTACCGGGGCGAGAGGCCCGTGATGCGACTACCCGCGCCTTGGGAGCTATCGGAGTAGCAAAGAGAGCCGGCGAGGGCCTTCTCTTGCTTTCTACGGACGCAGAGAAGGCCTTCGATAGAGTGTGCAATGGGATTTTATGTTTTTGGTCCTGAGGGGCCTGGGAGTGGGGCCCTTTTTTCTGCAATACTTGAAGGCCCTATATGATGAACCCACGGCGCGGATTAGGGTCAATGGCGCTTTGTCTCCTCCAATCGTAGTGCGGAATGGGACCCGACAGGGCTGCCCCTTGTCACCCCTGCTTTTCGCCCTCACCCTCGAACCGCTTCTAGTGGCTATCCGTAACCACCCGGAGATTACCGGGATCCGTGGACATGCTTCCGAGCACAGACTGTCGGCCTACGCGGATGACTTGCTCTTTTTTCTCACAGATATTGACACCTCCCTTCCGGCTGTTATGTCTGTCTTGGAGACGTATGGTTTGGTCGCCGGTTTGAAAATCAACCATGATAAATCGGAATTCCTGGGCGTTTGCCTGGAGCCCGCCGCGTTGGAGTCCATTCGCACTTCTTACCCTTTTCGTCACTGTCCTACTTCACTCCGATACCTAGGTACCTGGCTGGCAACATCTACTACCCGACTTTTGGATCTGAACTTTAACGGTATGCTGCGAACATTCCACTCTGATTTGTCCGAATGGACCAGTAAATACATTTCCTGGCTGGGCCGCGTGGCGGTACTGAAGATGAACTTGTTGCCCCGTTTGCTGTACCTTTTTCATACTCTACCTATTGCAATCCCATCTTCCTTTTTTTTGATGCTTAAGAAGGAATTCTTGAGCTTTGTGTGGCCGACGGGTCGTCCCCGGGTCGGGATGGCGGTGCTATGCCGGCCGAAGACCAGGGGAGGCCTGGCCC
Organism: Leptobrachium leishanense; assembly: GCA_009667805.1. Classification (NCBI taxonomy): domain Eukaryota; kingdom Metazoa; phylum Chordata; class Amphibia; order Anura; family Megophryidae; genus Leptobrachium; species Leptobrachium leishanense. Next base: position 60,935,518 of record CM019064.1, read on the forward strand.
TCCCCGACATGAAACAGTATTACACGGCCTGCCACCTGCTCCGGATCATTGATTGGTCAGCCTCTAATTCGGATAAGAGATGGCTCGATCTGGAGCGTACTCTATCTGCTTACCCCCTTGGGCGGTGCCATGGTTTCCACCGGTTGCTCCACTGGGGGCCTCCTCAGACCCGAACCCAGTCGCCGTCACGCTACGTCTCTGGCACAAGTGTAAATTGACCCATAGCTTATCTACGGCTCTCTCCCCCCTTTTGCCTCTGAGCCACAATCCCAAACTACAGGCTGGGGTCCTACCTTCTTTGTGTATACGATTGGCAGGATCGAGGAGACTGAGGGCCTTGGATTTTCCGCCCGACGACGATGGGGGTAACCCTCTCTGTTTTAGGGAGGGAGACCCACCCTCACCCTTGGAGCGATTCAATTACCTACAGCTCCGGACCTATCTCCGTGATCTCAACCACAGTTACAACCTTCACCGACCACTCACTCCATTTGAACGCCTTTGTCATTTGGGTCTTGCACTTACTCATGGGGTATCTACCTTATACGGCCTACTTCAGGCGTCTGATACGACCGACCCCCCTTTTACCTCCAGATGGGAAACTGATCTCGGCGTAGCAATCACAGAAGCACAATGGAAAATGACATTTACCCTGGTCCATAAGGGATTTTGTGCTACAAGATCCCAGGAGACTTCCTATAAAATCTTGACTTTTTGGTATAGGACTCCCTCGCTCCTACACCACATCTATCCGGACGCCTCTCCTACATGCTGGCGTTGCGACTCGGCCGTGGGCACACATTTACATATTTGGTGGTCCTGCCCTCACATACGCGAATTTTGGAAACTGATTCATTCCGCCATACTCCAGGTGACTGACATGGATCTTCCATTCACACCCGGATGCTTTCTGCTCTTACAAATTCCTCTCCCCATTGGAACTTTGAAAAGGTCGGTGTTGCTTCTCATGTTACTGGCAGCCCGAGCACTGATTCCAGTGCACTGGCGTTCCCCGGAGGTACCTTCTCTCCGGACTTGGATTTCCAGGGTGGAGGCCTTTCGCTCGGTTGATCTCTTGGAGGCTGCAGCTAGGGACATGGAGACGAATATGGGGCTGAAATGGTTTCACTGGGACACTTATGCGGCGACTGCTCGTCGTGCGTTGGGGGAGACCTAAGGTTACCGACACTGGGGCGGACTGGCCCGGGTGTGAATACCCCTCCCCCTTTCCCCTCCTCCCCTTACCCTCCTCCCCCCCTTTTTTTTTTTTTTTTTTCCTTCTTCCTCTTTCTCTCTCTCTTATCTTCCTCTCTCTTCTTTCTTTTTCTTATTCCTTATCTGGCAACTGTGGAGGGATGGACGGGAGTGGCTTTGTCGGACACCGAGGTTATGTACGTCATGGGCGATTTCCGATTATATGGGATATCCTAGGTGATTATATGGATTTCCGCAGGAACAGAGATTGCATAACTGCTGCTATTAGATGCCCCGACATGGTGCTTATCCCTGTCCCCAATCCTACCCCGTCGACAACCTCCCAAGGTTGAGTTCTGTTTTTTTTTTTTTTTTTTTTTTTTTTTTTGTTTTTGTTTTTTGTTTATTTTTATTCTGTATTATTATCTGTATCTTTTTCACCTCACATTACTTGTATTTGTATCTTTCTTGATATTCTGTGTTATCTGTTTCTTGTTATTTGAATAAAACTTTGAATTTCAAAAAAGAAGAGTCAGGAAACGAGCCAAGGTCAGGAAGTCAGAAATACAGAGTTAAAAAACACAAACCAAGGTCTAGAGCATGAGAAGGACAGGATATTACAGGAAAGGTCATTCAGTACACAGAAAATCAAAATCACAGGAGCAATAGCACACAGAGGTATAGAGAAACCACGACAGGGCAAAGACAAAGTGAAAAAGCCAGACTTGAATATCCATAAGCCCGTCACCATAAGTGAGTGAAGGCGTTGGACAGCGAGAGCAATAGAACACACGTGTACGAAAATGAGACTTAGGCATGTCCGTGTCAGCAAAATGATACACAGGAAGGTCCGCGCTAGTGGAATGATGCACAAGAGGGTCTGCGTCAGTGGAATGATGCACAGGAGGGTCCGCGCAAGCGGAATGATGCGCAGGACGGTCTGCGTCAGTGGAATGTTGCACAAGAGGGTCTGTGTCAGTGGAATTATGCATAGGAGGGTCCACGCAAGCGGTATGATGCGCAGGACGGTCTGCATCAGTGGAATTATTATTATTTATTAAGCGCCAACACATTGCGCAGCGCTGCACAAGAGGGTCTATATTATGATGCACAGGAGGGTCTATATTAGCAGAATGACACACAGGAGGGTCCAAGTCAATGAATGCTGTGCAGGAGGGTTTGGTGCAAGCGGAATGATGTGCAGGAGGGTCCGTGCCAGTGGAATGTTGCACAAGAGGGTCTGCGTCAGTGGAATGATGCACAGGAGGGTCCGAGTCAGTGAATGGTGCGCAGGAGGGTCCGTGCAAACGGAATGATGTGTAGGAGGGTCTGCGCCAGTGGAACGTTGCACAAGAGGGTCTGCATCAGTGGACTGATGCACAGGTGGGTACGAGTCAGTGAATGGTGCGCAGGAGGGTCTGCGCAAACGGAATGATGTGTAGGAGGGTCTGCGCAAACGGAATGATGTGTAGGAGGGTCTGCGCCAGTGGAATGTTGCACAAGAGGGTTTGTGTCAGTAGAATGATGCACAGGAGGGTCCGCGCAAGTGGAATGATGCGCAGGACGGTCTGCATCAGTGGAATTACTATTATTTATTAAGCGCCAACACATTGCGCAGCGCTGCACAAGAAGGTCTATATTATGACGCACAGGAGGGTCTATATTAGCAGAATGACACACAGGAGGGTCCAAGTCAATGAATGCTGTGCAGGAGGGTTCGTGCAAGCGGAATGATGTGCAGGAGGATCCGTGCAAGTGGAATGTTGCACAGGAGGGTCTGCATCAGTGGAATGATGCACAGGAGGGTCCGAGTCAGTGAATGGTGTGCAGGAGGGTCCGCGCAAAATGAATGATGTGTAGGAGGGTCTGCGCCAGTGGAATGTTGCCCAAGAGGGTCTGTGTCAGTAGAATGATGCACAGGAGGGTCCGAGTAGGTGAGTGGTGCGCAGGAAGGTCTGCGTTAGCAGAATGACTCACATGGGGTCCCAGAATGTGCACAGGGGCAACTACCTCAGTGGCATTAGAGGCAGAATGGATACTTTACACTGGGCAATACAGACTTGCAGGGACCCTGTCAGGTGCAGAGGCAGGTAAGGCTGTTGCACCAGAAAGAACAGTTATAAACCTGCACACCTCACCTTAGCAAAACAATTGCTGTCGCCTCCCCAATCTGCCGCCCTAGGCCCAGGCCTAGTTAAGCTTTGCAAAAATAAGCCCTTGTTTTTTGCTGCTAATGACCAAGCCAAAGAGGGCTTGTCATTTCACTGTTTTATCTGTGCCAAATTTTCTGTGACTGTCATCATCTCATTTCACACCATTACGTTTATATTAGGTGATTTGTGTTCTAAACATAAACATTTGTAAAATCTGACCTTTTCCATATGCAGATAACTTGTACCTGAAGATATGTTTATAACGAGCATATGTATTTACTGGACAATTACGTCTGAAATTGCAAAAAGAAACGCGTTGGCAAGATCACTCGAACGATAAAGATTTAAATGAATAAACAAAAGACTAACACGGTTAATTTTGTTCTTGCTCTTTTACACAGGATTATCTTCCAGAAGTCGTTTTAACTCGCCTATACGGCACATCTGGTGCTCCCATATGCTTGCGGACAGAGATTCCCTCATTAAAAAAGCATTTGGACAGCATCCCTCGCTCTCTGGAGGTGATTGCGGGCGTGTGAGTATGCTTATTTTCAATTGCATTCATTTGCGGTTTCTAGGATTTGATGTGGTCTTTTTTTACCAATTTTGTTTTCCGTTCTAAGATTAGATTAGGTAAGATTAGCATCTGATGTACACGCTAAATATGCAGCCAATTCTTCATACAATATGATATATACAAGAGAATAAAGGAATTTTTATTGATGTGGGATTGTCAATGTTCCTGTAGGAGCCTGATGAAAACATTTTGGAAACCAGGGGCCCTATTCCACCCGAGCCGTTAACCTAAGAGGCGGGGTATTGTAATTAACGGAACCTTTAATTTCCTATGGAGTTTTTCCAGCCTCACCCATTCTTAATGGCACAAGCCGTTATTCAGGAATGAACTCTACTAGGGGAAGCTCCAACTAGTTTTGTTTTGTTTGCTTAAATGTTTATATCATGGGGGATATGTTAACCTCTTGCCGCCCCCAGTCCCTCATGTCCTCCTGTACCTGCTGGCAGGAATACTGACCGGCCTCCTGTATGTATTGTAGACTTGTCCTGTCTTTACCCATTACATCTTTTGTACAGCGCTGCAGAATGTGTTGGCGCTTAATAAATAATAATAATACTATGCCGACAGGGTGGAGGGAGAGGTTTGAAGACGCAGGGCAGATACTCACCGCTGTCTTCAATGGGCCGACTCAGCCCCTCTGCGCAGCCTGCTCACGCCGCACGTCATTGGCTGCACGGGGATGGCCTGGACTCAAGCCGTCCCCCTGCATCAATGGCGAGCGCAGCGTGTTGGCTGCAGGATGGGCAGTAATCTGTGGCTCGCGACAGCACCTGTCGACGAGGCATCCTTGCAGGCATTAAGCCAACCCCGACAGATGACAACAAACCTGTCGTTAAGGGGCCGGGTTACGTTTTTGTCTTTGCAAGTGTGAAAGTACGCTGGTAGGTATGAACGTGTGTATAATATTTTACTATGTTTGTGTTTCAATGCAAATACGTGGATGGGATACATATTCAAGGAGCAGAGTCTGGCACACCCCAATTTAAGCTCGCCAGCTGTCTCTCTCTACGTACTACTGATAAGACTGCTGTTGTGTTCTCCTGGACAGCTATAACGTCATATGGATGTAGAAGTGTTTGTTAACTCGTTAGGGTGGTTTCCTTGATTAATTGCACTCTGTCTTGCTACAATTGATTTGTGTACACTGTAAAGCTGCACTTTCACATTCAACACTTCAGCATGTGCTATTTATTGTGTATGTTATATATTGTATATGTTAATAGTGTTTCTTATACTGTAGCAGTCTTGGGCCCTGTTCCGGCTGAGCTGTTAGTATTAATCCCTTCCCTGCAAATTGATTTTCAAAAAAACACGGTCAGGAACCAGTGTTTTTATGGAATGTAATTTTTAATAATTATGCAGCAAATAATATGTGTGAATTTCCCAATGTATTCTTTACTGTAATAACCTATTTGGCAGAGACATGTCACCATCTGGTGGCCAAATGGTATTACTACAGTTCTGGTCTCCGTGTAGGATCAGCTGGAGAGATGTCATGGTGACACAATCCCCAGCTGGTTTTAATAAGTGCTAGCACCCCAGGCATCACACCCAGGCTGCTAACACTTTGTCGACACTTTCTGGAGCCAAAAAGCCAAAGAAAATTGACTGCAACAAGCTAATTTCATACTCATACTGCTGTCTCTGCTATGAATGATTGTGTACACATGATCATGGCAGTGAAGAGGGCAATGAAAGAGTCGTCAAGAATAATGGTAAAATTCATTAACGCAAATGATTACCATCCTATTAAAGCTATGCTGCAAACTCCTTTTGCGGCTCAGCTGGTACATCTGACTACTTGTACATTATTATCCAGTGAATAGAAGGCCTCCAAGGCGTCATTTCTCAACAGATTATTGTCAGCAATATGTCATCATCATTTTCTGCAAATAATTGTGTGCGCCCATTTTGGATGGACACGAGTGGAAAACCCCCTTATCGTTTGATCCTTTGGTGTTTTATGTTTTTGTGACTATCTCAACCCCTATAGCGTTTTGTTGAGTTTTGCATAGCGGCTCGTTCATAATAGATCCAGTGGCAGGGAATGGGTAAAGCTAAATTGCTCACACGTCATCAATACATAATTTGGCATTTGCAGCTCCCCATTAGAAGCTTGGCCGGTATAGGGGCCTTATGATGTCAGTCTTTCATTTCATTATTGTAAATGCTTAGCTCTGTCATATACTGGAATCTCATTCTGTCTCCTCAGCTGGCTGGCATACACAGACCCTCAATTTACTGGCTCCGTAAGCGTTTTAGAAGAAGGATCCATCCTGCCATCAGTTCCAGAAAGTGGTATACAGTCCTTGAGACCCCTGAAACTGGTGAGAACATTTCTAATTTCATGCAATCTCTCTGGATTCGATCTGTCGCTATATAGTTGACACATAGAGGCATTTAAATTTTAGTTTTAATCATAAAGAAGCATCTTGTTATTTTTAACAACCCTTTGAGTTCAGAATGCCCGGCCTTAAAGGATCGCCAAAGACTTAAACGTTCTTCTCTGTAACGCATTGTGGAGAAAAAATAAAAATCTATATGCAACTGTTACTTAGCTGCAGCACCCTTACCACCTATTCCCTTTCATCAAGACACTGAGGGAAATACACTTATGTTTTATAGTTTTCAATGTATTATGTAGCATTTTTTTGTAAAATAACCCACAGTTGATCATTAATGGCTTTATTTAAGCTGCCAAATCAACACGCATTATGACAACAGTAGCTGCTGGCTTATACTATGGCCACATCACAGGAATAAGCTGCCTCTTGCATGGCCTTTGGCTTAAACTCAATAGCTGTCACATGTCTGATCATCTTCCTATGCACAAATAATCCAACAATCCATGGCTCAATGGAGGCCCTCATACATCTTTTCCAATAGAAGCCCCCGCTCTGCTCCTGTGTCTGCCTGTAGTGGGAGTTATACTCCTAGCATCCTAAGTCCCAAAGGCCGTGTCATCTGGATTCTTCACCACTGATGATCACTGCTTGATGCTCAACCCAGACTTTCCCAAACTCCTAATCACGACTTCTGCCTTCCCTTTTCACAGGGAGGATTAAAAGTGCAGCTGCCCAGTCAACCAAGGGTAAGTCATAGTAACAATTTCCCCGCAGATCATCACTTCCCGTCCCTCTGGCGCAAACAGAATTACAAATTTAGCTTTTGTTCCCCCCAGATAATTCTTTATCAGAAGCCTTACTTTGAAGGATGGTCAAAGGAGATAACTGATCACGTCTACAGCATCAAGACAATGATTTGTGAAGATCACGTTATCGGATCAATAAAGGTTATTGGTGGAATGTAAGTACTGTTTTAATGATCATATTTATAGTAACATGGTTATCGATTAATTTCTATGCAGTTTATTCCAAAACCATTCCCACCAAATGGGAAGATGAGATTGCATGTCAGGATGAAGAAATGGATGGAAAATTCTCCGATATCAATGTAAAGCCCCATTCTTTCTACTATTTAGGTGGTTTTCTTCTCAACATTGGAAGCTTTTCCTTTATCTTTTAATAGAATCCAGTAGTAGATAAATAGGGTGAAATTGTAGTTATTTTGAGGGATATTTGTTGTCTGTTGGGGTGCTCTATATATGCTGCAATATTACTAGCAGTAACTTATCTGCAACAATTTCTGTTTCTTTTCCTTGGTCGGCCACCTAGATAGCTGGAGCTGCTATCAAAAGGCAGTTAACATCTCTCGCTATCTACATTTAGTCATTAAGTGGAATAAATCATGCCAATGTTGGACTAATAAAACACTATTACTGGGGATCTAGTGTGCTCCCACAATGTCAAGTAACATACAGTATAATAAAGAGAAGAGCTGATTACATAGTTGCACAGGGTGACCAAAAAGTCTGTCCATCAAGTTCAGCCTTTCACACGCAGCTACTGCTGTGGATCCAAAAGAAGGCGAAAAATAAACCCCCAGTCTCATGTGTTCTCCAAATTGCACGAGACAAGGGTGACCATCTACGGTCTAGAACTTTTCATCCAAACAATATTTTAAAATTGAAGAAATTTATTATAAATGATCAAAATAATTTTTACTAAATTTTATTTTACAACCCAAAAATGAAATGTCCTTACCGTTACATTGTTACATAGCTACATAGGCCAAAACCGATACGTGCGTCCATCGAGTTCAGCCTTTCACACATCACCTACTGCTGTGGATCCAAAAGAAGGCAAAAAGCCCAGTCTAATGTGTTCTCCAAATTGCACAAGACAAGGGAGACCATCTATTGTCTAGAACTTTTCAACCCAACAATATGTTAAAATTTAAAAAAATTATTATAAATGATCAAAATTATTTTTACGAAATTTTATTCTACAACGCAAAAATGAAATGTCCATATTGTTGCATAGTTACATAGGCCAAAAACAATATGTGCGTCCATCGAGTTCAGCCTTTCACACATCACCTACTGCTGTTAAACCAAAAGTAGGCAAAAAAAACACACTCTGATATGTTTTCCAAATATGCAACAAACTGAGAAAAAAAAAATCCTTCTTGACCCCAGATAGCGTCAGATTTCTCCTTGGATCAAGTAGCTTTTATCCACATATTAATTCTTCTAACCCTTAATGCTATGTTATTGTCAATAAGTTCACACTCCCAACCCACCCACCACTCCAGCCATCATTTCCCCATATGCTTCTGACCACCTCCTCGGGAATAATAGGGGTAAGAAACTATGAACCAGTATATATATTTCAACATGTTCTCCCTTCATGTAGCCTGTACTTGATCTATTGTTGTTTATTCAATATATTTTACAATTTAGCATTTTTCCAGCAATCACATATCATTAATAAGAGCTATCTAAAAGCTCTAGAGGCGATCTTGTAAGTAAAAGCTTAAGAGTAAAGGTGGAGCAGCACAGTTACAATACGCCCAGGTATATTTACTAAGGGCTGAATAGGAATTTAGCTGCCAAAAAGCACTCGGAGCAATCATGTCCATTCAGTCACGTTTTGGGATCTTTCAAAAGCAAAGGAGATTGTGTTTGCCGAGCGTCAAATCAGTGGGTTGTAAAATAGTGCTGAGTTTCCATAGACTCGGCAGATTTACGTAACACTTTCTTCCTATGATACAAAATCTTACTTCCCTTTGTACTGTTCTGTTAAGGATCCGGCCACAGAAAAGCTTTTTGTGTATGCAGCTCTGGATTCTGGATATAGCTGTGTATCGTCTTCTCAAAGGAGACTTTTTCGTTCACTGCAAATATATGTAACTTCTCCAGCAACACCAAACCGTCCGTTCCATTAATGTATATTATGGCTCAGCCCTGCAGATTTTCCAGTTCTGTAAGATTTTTTTGGAGAACTTGTGTCTAAAAATATATCACCTATTATTCAAGGTGCGTTCTTCTCAATAATGTATGATGAAGCTCGTTCCTATTTCCTCCCCATTGGGCAATGCAATGAGGGGGTGTATAGGCTCGGCGCTCCAAATTCTGCTGCCCCCTCCTATGTCAAATAAATATGAGCATAAACGTGGAAATAAGACAAATATTCATAACTATCTAAGGCTTTTATCCTTTTTAATGGCTTATTATTTGTAATTTAGAATAAAATATATATATATATATATAATATATATATATATATATATATTATTTAAACCAAGTGCATTGTAATAATATTTATTATAGTTTAGAGACTCGTTGCTGGGAGTTTTGTTGCTTTGCAGCTCTGTAATACACCCTGACGACCCAAATACTTTCATCCTTTAAGTTAAAGGAAAGAAATGCTGTGCCCCCACTTTTCAGCAGCCCTAGGCACATGCCTAGTTAGCCTTGGCAAGAATACGGTCAGTGTAGGAAAGCAGTTACTCCACTATTTTGTGCAGAGGGAACCCGTCGATCTCACACACTATTACTATCCTTTATTTATATAGCGCCACATAATCCTCAGCGCTTTACAAGATCAGTTTTCACAAAGTTTTGATACATTGGAATACCACACATAGATGATATGACCTGATTCAGGGGGACCCTGTTCCCAAGGGAACTTACAATCTATGATGTGTACAAGTATTTTGTGAGGTAGGCGCATCCATATCATTAGGTGTTTTGCCCAAGGACACTCGCTGGTGGTGTCTTCTGAGTGTGATCAGGTCGTCTTTCCATGATTGTAGAGCAGCGACCTGGTGGTTAGGTTGGACCCACTTCTCGTAAAGTCGAGACTTCTCCACAGTTGTATTGGAAGGATGTGCTGAATGGGATTTTGACTTGCTACTCAGCAGTTGAAGGGTAGAGACGTCACCACTGGACTCCACAGCCGATATCACTGATAATGGAAGACTGGAGAATTCACAATATTATAGCACAGCAAAAAAGGTGGTAAAATATAAATAAGTTTTATCAGTTTGGTTTACTTTCCTGGTTAACTAAATGAACTCATTAATTGTTGTTGTTGACATGTAATTATAAAACACAGACACATTGACACTGTGTGTGGATCAGCCCTTGGTGATACACACATACTGCTCGTACCTGTTAATCATGATAAAATGAATGTTTTCAGTAAGCCTGGTCACTTATCAATCTCTGCATGGTAAATCTTGCAGATGGGAATTAATTAGTGACATATTTTAAACCTGTGGTTATAGTAAAGCAGCTCGGTCGCGCACGGTCACTGGAGGGTCGATACAATTCATTTTGTGTTCTTTTGTGTTTCCGTGCATGTGTCTGTTGGAATGTGCAGATGGGTCGGCTATGAGAAGGAGCGATATAAAGGCACGCAGTATCTCTTGGAAGAGGGGGAATATGAAGATTGGAATGCTTGGGGAGGAATCTCGGACACTCTGCAGTCAATAAGATATCTGCACGCTGTGAGTACACATTCCATTTTATCATCGCAGACTGCAACTCCAATCAACCACATCCAGTTCTACAGGGACTGAATAGATTTAGAGCTCAGTGTTCCCACTTTTATTTTAGCAGCACAACCTCAGAATACATACAGGGTTATTCAGACAAAGGTGAAACTGCGGAGAATTTTTGGAGAAGTGAAAATTCTAGGTCAAAATAGCCAAACCAGAAAATTTCTCCAATTTTTCTCATTTTCCAAATCAGCTATCTTGACCTAGAATTTTCACTTCTCCAAAAGTTCTCCAGAGTTTCACCTTTCTCTGAATAATCCTCCTGATAGTGAACACGCAGACCGTAATGTGTTTGGGGCAAGATGTGTAACCATTTCCCACTCACCCTGGGGTCCAGTGTTAAAGATACGTTTTGTAACTCTACAGGATTTCTGCTCCACAATTAATCATTGACATGTCCAGCCAACATAACCCGCCACCCCACACTCAAATATGATGTAATATTTGACATAAAAACAGCCTGGGTTTTAGAACATCTTTATAATAATTGTAAGAAATATCGTCTATTTGTGGTGATTTATTATGGAAACATATGACTGAAACATAATAAAAGCTTTTCAGTTTATGGGGCAAATGGGAACTCATTCCTCCTAAAAAATTGTGGAGAATCTTTGTTCCCAAGAGTTACTGTTTGACCTGATCCATGTCCACATCATTCCATGTACCATTTCATGCCAGTAGCTCAGTTCCTCCCCAGCCGTGCATGTGATCCACTCTTTCTCCATCCCATGACAGTGCTCCGACTCCAATGTTAGAAACACGGTTTATAACGTAGCCTTCTAGTATCCCTTCCCCTCCACCTCACGTGCCATCTGCCATCTCCCACACCATCCCAACCCATTAGTTGAAGGTGTCAGGTTGACTAATTGCTAAAGGAACCATCAACCATTTCAGCAAATAGCACAACGTGCGCTCGATCGATCGTTTAGGAATAGACCATGGAGCAAAATCTGATATCCCTGAATTCCCAAATTGAATGAGAAGGTGCTTATCTGATAGCAGACAGATACAGCCATCTTCCTTTCTTCCTCTGTATAATGATATCTCCCAGGGGGACACAATAAAGGAGAGGCCACAGATGAACAGACAGATGTGAGTGATATAAAACACACCCAAACATAAGAGTACCAATAAAAATACCAAATCTATAATAACAGCATTGACAGTGTTACGTGCCGCCATATGTGACTTCCTTGGGAATACTGTAACATTCAGAGATTGAGAAGAAAATTCCAATATAGAATTTCCTGTAATAGCAAATGCGTTTCAACATGAGACAACTTCCAAGCATTTGGTTTGTACGGTTACAGTCATAGGATCAGGGAGCTCGATGTAAATGATAATTTTGCTGACGGTACAATGCCCGCTGCCTGGGTTTATGCCAATATTAGAGGGTTAGGTATAGTGTCAGATCCTCCACGTATTACTGGACAAATATATTTTCCAAATGTTGTTGGGCATTGTGGGAGATGTGCTGTATGGCAATATTTTTAATTCACTTGCTGCCTATTGAAAATCATTTAATCAATTAAATAAACTTCTTAAATAAAGTGCCCTGGTTAGTCCTAGGGTTGCCAGATCGGCCATGTTTTCCATGTATTACCATTTCATGCAGAGGGGAGCACAGGGATGCTTCTGCCCTGCATCATGTAAACAGGGTTATTCAAAGAGATCCGAATTGCTGGAGAAAGGTAACCGAACGGTGTAATTCAGTGTACTGTTACCTTTCCTGGCCATTCGGCTATCCAGAGAGCAGGCAATTCGCCAAATCCTGGCGAATTGCCTGCACATACGGTGCCTGTTCGGTGCCTGTTCGAGGGCAGTGAAATCCCCACAGAGAAGCAATGCTTCGGCTATTCAGAGAACAAAAACCAGCAGTGATAAGTTGCCGAATTGCACTGCCATTCGGTGTTTTTTTTGACAGGTTTATTCAGGCGAATCCCATAGGCTTCAATGTTAAAAATATTCTAGTTTTTTTTTGAGAAAGTATTTTACCAGGAAGGATACATTGAGATTTCTCTTGTTTTCAAGTATGTCCTGGGTGGCGAGTATGTACCGTTAGGTGTCTTGCCCAAGGACACTTACTGGAGAGGTGCTCGCTGGGAACGAACCCAGGCTCTCTCCACACAGAGCAGTGACATTACCTCTACTCCACCCACACGGTTTTAATCCAGTATCTAATAAACCGTTGATTATAATATTCTGCAGTACAAAGTCTCTTTATTTTTAGATTTTTTTAGGATCTTTTAGGCATTTTTTGGGATTTTTTTGCAAAAAAATTCCGTTTTTTTTTTTCAAATCGTTTCTTCTTTTTTCTGTAACAGACCTTTTTATTATCATTCATTGGATCTTATATGTAAATTCCAGACATTTTCGCTCAGTTGTTTGTTTACAAACAGCATTTCACTTTTAAAACATTCAAGCGTACTGTTTTTTGTTTTTTTTTCTTCACCTCCTTCGTCTGCGGTGTCGGGTTTTTCTGGCGGCTGCTCTGCGCTGTGATCGGTTCCTGCTCGGGTTTCTCCGGCGTCTTCGGCAGGGTTAATCCAGATGGTTTTGCAGGTTTCGTGTGCGATCGGCAGGTTTTGCAATGAATGTTCGTCAGGTTTGCGGCGGCTTTTCCCTGCACTACGACGGCCCTGTGGTGCTTGCTGAATACACCGCAGGGTCGCCGAAATGAGATCGCCAAACCGCACCAAATTGAAGCGAACGAAAAGTCAACGAACGTGCGGGGACTTTTCGATTCTCTTTGCATAACCCTGATAGTAGAAATGCTTCTAGCAGGAAACCCAGTTTCTAATCGAGACGGGTCATCCTGGTTTCCTCTTTTGTTTGTTCACCAGTAGCACACGGATTCGGCACACTGCAGGATTACATTACACATGCACTGCCCATCAGCATTAATAGGCTGTATGTGTCTAGGAAAACATGGAGGACCTGGTAACAAGTCTGCCGATTTTCCTCTTTGCGCCCACAGTCAAGTTTTCCTATGTTTTTTGTTTCCAACACTTCATTTTAAAAAAAATAGTTTGTAACTCAGTTGTCATCTCCCGGCATCTCGTCATTTAGGGAATAAGCCCTTCAAGTTCCTGTAACCCGCGTTGAAACACTCATGCGGTACGAGTGGAATTAAGGGGCTAGGAAATAAGCATTTAACAGGGATTCCTCTCCCTCTCCAGTACTTAGACTCACACTAACATTATGTTTAACAACCCGATGAGTTCATGAATCATTAATCCAGCCAAATTATTCTAAGTAACCTTTTACTAAGGCGTGTAACGCGTAGTGCTCGAAGATAAGGTTCCCTTCTGCTGTTAATAAGCACACTTGTCATTTCTCCCAAGGAGACACACAAATAGGAGATGCATACAAAACGGGGTGATAAAAAGTAATGTGTGCACTTACTTGGGATATTTAACTTTTAATTAGACAAATTACTAAACTCTGGAGTAAAGGCAGCCGGCAGGAGCCAAGAAAAGCACGAGTAGGCGTCTCTTAGCCTCCATACGTTCACGGTGCTTCGTTTTTCTTGTGCAAGTGGAGTACTGAGGAGATAAATGTCCAGGTAGTTATTCTAGACCACTGATGGCAGAGGCGGCCCTATAATTAGGCAAAAGATGCAGTTTCCTGGGGCCTCAGATAACAGAGTTTATGGGGAATATCAGCTTGCAAAGGACGTTCCACGCAAACACACTCGCGCACTTGACTGAGAGAGCTCAGGGAGCCTTCAAATATTATAGGGGTTGATTTCTGGATCTGACTTGACTAATTAGAGGGGCCTAACATTTGAGCCTTGCCTAAGGTCGCACTAGACCAGTGGCGCCCAAGATGTTTCAGAGACTCGATGCTGGCTCAGTATTACTGCCATGTAGTTCTGAAACATCCAGGGGGCCAACGTTAGGCACCAAGCGTCTAGAATAGTGATGGCGAACCTTGGCAGATATTTCTGAACTACATGTCCCATGATGCTTAGTCATAGATAAGGCTGGATGAGCATCATGGAACTTGTAGTTCGAAAACACCTGGGGTGCCAATCTTAGCCATTACTGTTGCAGAGTTGCTAGTGCACCCTGTACCAATGCAGTCTGAGAAATTTTTACTTGTTCTTTTATTATGCTATTGTTTATTTTATATTTTGGCGATTGGTCTTTTTATCAATGTTGTTTGGTTCAGTTTAAGGCTAATGTCAGAGGAACGCATTCTGAGCACACTGTGCGTCCGTGCACAACTCACGTACTTTCTGACTGATGATACTGTAGACACCACACGGTCCGTTTTTTTGACTGATGTTTTTTTTGACTGATGTAGATGGTAAATAAAATTAATATGTAAAATGAAAAAAATTGATACATGATATGAAAAACCATTTTGTCCATCAAAAAAGCTGGACGTCAAAAATGCAGTCCGTCTGACTACGTTCCATCACTCACACACAAAGCTACGCGGACGTGGCGCACTCTGTGCGTCCGTAGTAGCGGTTTGACGTTCTTGCCTAAATTGCGTCCGGTACCACATGCGTTGTGCGTGCGCACTTCTGTGCGGATATACTTCGTGTGTGGGTCTATTAATCATAATTTTATGCTACGACGGACATTAAAATGTGCGGCAACACGGACGTGATCACTGCGTTGCGTTCGTCTGACACGTACCTTAGTCGACTTGACGCAAAGACATTTTTACAAAGTGGATATAGTAATAATTATCAATATTTTTAACTTTATTATATTCTTCTTTATCATATATTTATCTAAGCGGTTCTTGCAGAATTTTAAAATGCACACAGTGGAATTATTCTTCATAACTTTGGAAAAACCTACATGCAGGGGTTGTGATATTTATGAATAAGCACCTGTCGCACACAACCGACACACTATAGGATGAAAGTGCACTCTGACCACAGATAGTGCTTTATTTAAACAGCTAGAACGCTGAGATAAGCGAGGAGGTAAATGCACGCGGCTCACACTGGCATATTAACTGGCATGCATTCCTGCGGACCGAGTCACGCATTACTAATGCCTATTAAATAGCTGCCAGGGAACTGGCTGTACGCAGTGAATTCCACCCTCCGCCTGGTTCACAAACATATCAGGTGAAACCCCAATGAGAACTGAACCTGCTATCGTGATCAGCCTTATATAAATACCAGGAGCAGTATTGATCGACTTATATTAAACAGTTTTAAGGGACATACTGTTATAGATTTTAACATTATTACAGTAGATGCAGCATTGCTATCATTATTTAGAAAGAAGAAAAATCGGCCACTAAGGCTAAGGTCAGACGAAAGCAGTTTTAACGTGCGTTTAGCCGCACGAAATCACGGCCGTGCTAGCAGCAAATGACGTCCAATGCCGGGGAACATACGACGAATGGCCGCACGAAAGTTTGTCCGTGCAACGCAAGTGGCCAACGAACGCATTTTTTCGAGAACGTCAAACCGGTAGTACTGACGTACAGAGTGCGCTGTGTCCGCATAGCGGCGTGTTTGCGTGATTGGGAGACGTCAGACGCTGCACACGTCCGGCCAACATAACGTCCAGACGCAAAAAGGGTTTTATTGATGATCCGTTCAAAATCACGGACGAAACTGCGCATCGTATGACCGCTATCGCGTATTCCGTGAAAAAATACGTCCATTCGTTCGAACGCACTTTTTCAAGGACAACGTGAAAAATGCGTTCGTCTGACCCTAGCCTTAAAGCCCTCAGTTCTATTTTTTATTATTCGTATTTGTACATTTCCAGCATATGTTGCAGAGCTGTTGAAACCGGCAAAATGTCATTATAGGAGTGGTATATTATAAGGAAGATTGTGTTACATTTGACTTTTTAAGCAATTTGATGGGGGGGTGTTGTTCTTTTTTTCCTTTTGTTGCCCTTAGTTTTAATGCATTATATGATTTGTTAAACTATGAAAAAGAATAAAATATATATATATACATTTAAGTTATGGTGAGGGGCAAAAAGTGAGATTTAAAGTCTCCACTCAGGTTTATAATTGCAGAAGTAATTTACACATACCAGCAATTCAGAGAACTGCTTCACAGAGCGCATGTGCTACATTCCCCATATGCAGCAAGGAACTCTAGGAAGTACATGCAAATTAAGTCTGCCATCTCCCACTTTTTTGCATCCTGGGTCTGTTTTTACACAGACCCCTCCTTGCCAGTGCCATGGCACACTAGATGGCTTTTTATTTTAGCAAAGATCAGGCTGTGCAGCGAGTTACAGACACTCCTGGACAGCTATTTTGTGCTTATTATGCCCGCATCAGCAGGAGATAGGTCTATATATTTACTGTGGCCTTAAACAGACCAAGAAGAAGGATAGCCTATCAGACCCCTCTTATCGGTGTTACTGAGGCTACACCTACAGTCAGGTCCAGAAATATTGGGACATCGACACAATTGTAACATCTTTGGCTCTATACACCACCACAATGGAGTTGGAATGAAACAAACACAATGTGCTTTAACTGCAGACTGTCAGCTTTAATTTGAGGGTATGTACATCCAACTCAGGTGAACTCAGGACTTACAGCAGTTTGCAGATTGTGGTGGTGTATACAGCCAAAGATGTTAGAATTGTGTCGATGTCCCAATATTTCTGGACCTGACTGTATCTGTTTAAGTCCTGCCCAGCAGGGGTTTATGTAACATGTAGTGCAGAGATGGTAGTAGCCCCTGTGCTGAGAGGAATTGTCGTTCTGTGTGATACTAGTTACAAAAAGGATGCTAGCGAAACACTCACAGGGTTATTCAAAGAGATCCCAATTGCTTGAGAAAGGTAACCAAACGCTGAAAATCAGCGTTCGGTTACCTTTCTTGGCCATTCGGCTATCCAGAAAGCAGGCAATTCGCCAAATGCCAAGTGCCTGTTCGGTGCCTGTTCGGTGCCTGTTCGAGGGCAGTGAAATCCCCATGAAAAAGCACTGCTTCGGCTATTCAGAGAGCACAAACCAGCAGTGAAAGGTTCCCAAAATGCCCTGCCATTCGGTGGTTTAATTCGACAGGTTTATTCAGGCGAATCCCATAGGCTTCGATGTTAAAAATATTCCCGTTTTAATTCAATATCTAATAAACCGTTCATTATAAAACTCTGCAGTAAAGAGTCTCTTTATTTATAGATTTTTTAGGATATTTTAAGCATTTTTCTTCTCTTTTTTTTTTTTTTAAAAATTCCATTTTTTTTTTTTTAACTTTACTTATTTTTTCTGTAACAGCCCTTTTTATTATCATTCCCTGGACCTCATATGTAAATTTCAGACATTTTCGCTCAGTAGTTTCTTTGAAAACAGCTTTTCACTTTTCAAACATTCAAGCAAACTGTTTTCCTAATTTATTCACTTCATTCGTCTGCGGTGTCGGCTTTTTCCAGCGGCTTCGCTGCGTGTGATTGGCTCCTGCTCGGGTTTTTCCGGCTCTTCGGCAGGTTAATCCAGATGTTTTTGCCGGTTTCAGCGTGCATTCGCCGGGTTTTTGCGGTGAGTTTTCGGCTGCTTTTCCCTGCACTTCGACGGCCCTGTGGTGCTTGCTGAATACACCGCAGGGTCGCCGAAATGGGATCGGCAAAACGAACCGAATTGAAGAGAACGAAAAGTCACCGAACGTGCGGTGACTTTTCAATTCTCTTTGAATAACCCTGTCAGTCTCAGAAATATAAAGTGCTGTGCAGTGCAAGAGCCCAAGCTGCATATCCAGTGGCAGCTTTGTAAAGGAGGCTTCATGAAAGTGAAGAAAGAATGCCATTTCTCTGCTATCACAAACCATCTCTGCAGTGGGAAAAAAATATACATTTTCATTAATAGGAAAATCACTACTTATGAGTAGTGTTGGGCAACATAATCAGTGGGAGTGAGCACAAAATGACGATTGGCAGTCACAGGAGAATCAGGGGTTTACCCTAAATGATGTAGACCTATAGGTTCACCTGAAGACAGGTGAGCCACTTCTTTCTGCCTGATTACAATTGAAAATAAAACGTAACTTTTATTTTTGCACAATAAAAATAAATAGTAAGACAACACGGGTCATGATCATGATCCACAGACAACAAAAATAATTAAAAACATTCCACGGTGTATAAAATAAATTTTATTTTCAATTGTACTGAGCCAGAAACAAGTGGCTCACCTGTCTTCAGGTGAACCTATATGTCTACATTTTCTTTAAACACCAAGTAAAAACTGACAGGTTTATATCTGCAACAGCTTCTGTAAACCTTCCCAGCTGTCCACAGGGAGAATGGGATGGTGACCAGCTTACGCCATAACCTGTACACGAAGCATGAGTGTTTTGTTGTTTGAAATGTCCCTTTAAATGCTGACATATTACTTTTTCAATCCAGTTTTGCAACATATTTGTCAGGTATTGGTTTTGTACCCAAGCCGTGCAGCCTAACCAGTATGACCCGCTGTCACATTTCTGAAAGAGACGCAAACATGATGGTTAAGGTTATCATTCTTGTTCTTAATCCTAGTTCGGGTCCAAACCCATCTACCCGTCTTTTCTCTCTTGATATCCCACATTTTAGATAATGGACACCGTTTAAAGTTTGGAACCTTTCAACTTCGCAATGTTTCTGTAAAGGCTAAAACACATACATGAGAAAATTAAAAAGAGCAAATTTGCATTAGTTTCATCTTTTCACTATCGTGGAATAACAACCTCTCTGCAAAATTTCTATTTTACCATATATTTAATTGTTAGCTCTGCATGTTTGAAATTAATGTTAGTATTTTTTTCAGCGAAAGGTGTTTGATAGCGAAGGGGTTAAAACCAAACCTGCCATTTATATAGTACTGACATACAGACCTGCTGTATTTCCTCCTGCAGGATGTTTTGGAGACATCTGTGACCCTGTTTGAGTCAGAAGCAGAAGATGGCAAGTTATTGGATCTCTTCAACCAGGCGGTCCCTGATTTGGAGTCGAGTGGTTACCGCAGGGAAACACAGTGTATCCACGTCAAAAAAGGAATGTGAGTGTATTACCCATTCTCATCCAAAGGAATGTTCTACTCACATGTGCGAAGTTTAAACATCTGGATGCTGAAGTAATGAATGAGAAATCTATGACATGACAGTGGTTTATAATCACCCTACTTTTCCATTGTTGTTGTGCCCTGATATCTAAAACCTTACACATGTATAACAATATATGCCGGGCTGCCATTCGAAATCTTAGGGCTCCGTCTTGAACCACTGGCCGGGCCCCCCTTCCCTCAAATGGCTATTTCCATTAGCTAATTCAAAATAAATAATTTTGCCTCCTCTTCTGTTTACCTTATTTTACAGGGAGTGGACTAAATCCCTGATGGATAAAATGTGTTTCCTTTCCCTGGCGCAGACCATACTAATCACTCCCTCAGTGATTAGCCAGAGTGCTATTACCGGCCCCAGATTCTTCGGCCCACTGGGAAATTTCCTGGTGTCCCGATAGGTCAGTTCAGTTTGGCATGGAGGGCCCTTTACAGCTGAGGCAATTCAACAAGTGACAGACCGGGTTATTCAGAGAAAGGTGAAAACCAGAAGAACTGGCAGGAGAAGAGAACAATCTAGACCAAACAGCTGATTTGGAAAGTACGATAAATGGGAGAATGTTTCTGCTTTGGCTATTTTGACCTAGAATTTTCACTTCTCCAGTCATTCTCCTGAGTTTCACCTTTCTTTGAATAGACCTGACAGTGTTTGGTAAGGGCCTGGGGCCCCCTTGAGCCACGGGGCCATGAACATATCAGGGGCTGTCACCCCCTGATGGCTGCCCTGAATATATGTCTATGGTTTTGATTCAAGGTTCTACCTCATACGTCGGCATATTGTTATTTTACTACAGGTTTAAAACGTAATTTTCTTGTATTATTTTCTCTGTAGCACGAGCTTGGTTCTTAGTTCGTAATAGTTCTTGGTTCGTAATAGTTCTTGGTTCGTAATAGTTATTACCTTGCACTGATTTATTTATTAATGTTAATTATATTTTTACACCAGGCCGTTTAATTATTGCTTCTCCAAAATTGCACCAATCCAGAATCTTGGTGGTCGCGGTCATTTATTGCATTAGGTTGATAATCTCCCTTATCTATCTACATATATATATACAGTACTGTGCAAAGGTTTTAGGCAGGTGTGAAAAAATGCTGTAAACAAAGAATGCTTTCAGAAATATAAATAATGATTGTTTATATTTGTCAATTCTCAGCATGCAAAGTGAGCGAACAAAAGGAAAATCGAAATCAAATCAATATTTGGTGTTACTACCTTTTGCCGTCAAACCAGCACCAATTCTCTAGGTACACTTGCACAAAGTCAGGGATTTTGTAGGATTATAGTCAGGTGTATGATCAACCAATTATACCAAACAGGTGCTAATGATCAATGTCACACGTAGGTTGAAACCCAGTCATGAACTGAAACAGAAACAGCTGTGTAGGAGGCTTAAAACTGGGTGAGGAACAGCCAAACTCTGCTTCCAAGGTGAGGTTGTGAAAGACAGTTTCATGTCATGGCAAGATTGAGCACAGCAACAAGACACAAGGTAGTTATACTGCATCAACAAGGTCTCTCCCAGACAAAGATTTCAAAGCAGATTTGGGTTTCAAGATGTGCTCTTCAAGCTCTTTTGAAGAAGCACAAAGAAACGGGCAACGTTGAGGATCATAGACGCAGTGGTCGGCCAAGAAAACTTAGTGCAGCAGATGAAAGACACATCAAGCTTATTGCCCTTTGAAATCGGAAGATGTCCAGCAGTGCCATCGGCTCAGAACTGGCAGAAACCAGTGGGACCCAGGTACACCCATCTACTGTCTGGAGAAGTCTGGCCAGAAGTGGTCTTCATGGAAGAATTGCAGCCAAAAAGCCATACCTTCGACGTGGGAACAAGGCTAAGCGACTAAAGTATGCACAAAAACATAGGAAATGGGGTGCGGAATAATGGCAGCAGGTGCTCTGGACTGATGAGTCAAAATTTGAAATATTTGGCTGTAGCAGAAGGCAGTTTGTTTGTCGAAGGGCTGGAGAGCGGTACAATAATGAGTGTCTGCAGGCAACAGTGAAGCAGGGTGGAGGTTCCTTGAACGTTTGGGGCTGCATTTCTGCAAATGGAGTTGGAGATTTGGTAAGGATTTATGGTGTTCTCAATGCTGAGAAATACAAGCAGATACTTATCCATCATGCAATACCATCAGGGAGGCGTATGATTGGCCCCAAATTTATTCTGCAGCAGGACAACGACCCCAAACATACAGCCAATCTTCAGCGTAAAGAAGAACAAGTACTGGAAGTGATGGCATGGCCCCTACAGAGCCCTGATCTCAACATCATCGAGTGTGTCTGGGATTACATGAAGAGACAGAAGGATGTGAGAAAGCCTACATCCACAGAAGATCTGTGCTTAGTTCTCCAAGATGTTTGGAACAACCTACCAGCCGAATTCCTTCAAAAACTGTGTGCAAGTGTACCAAGAAGAATTGCTGCTGTTTTGAAGGCAAAGGGTGGTCACACCAAATATTGATTTGATTTAGATTTCACTATTGTTCATTCAAATCAAATCAAATCAAAATAAGCTTTATTGGCAGGACCAAATACATTTTAGCATTGCCATAGCATATGGGGAGGTCATATGGGGTGGAGGGGGGGGGTAGTGGGACATATATGGGGGGAATGGGCAAGTCCATGGACATTATCAGGGGTAAGGGATAATGTGAAGGGGGATGGGGGAGAGTCCGTGTTGGGGATTTATAAGTCCGGGATCTCTCATGTTCCTCTCAGTCTGTGACATTCTGTGACGTATTGGGCAGATATTTTCACCGCCGGCTCCTCTTCTCCCCGTATGATGTGGAGTTTCCTCGTCTCTTCTATAGAGGTGAAGTCTGGGATGAGAGCGGAGAGTCTCTGGAAGTGAGTTTCCCTCAGTGCTGAGTACTTGGGGCACTGTAGGAGGAAGTGGACCTCATCTTCCAGGGCCTCCTGGTCACAATGCTGGCACAGTCTATTCTCCCTGGGCTTGTAGGTCTGTCTATGCCACCCTGATTCGATCTCCAGGCTGTGGGCGCTCAGTCTGTACCGGCTCAGGATCTGTCTGTCCTTGGGGTCTTGTAGTAGCTCCAGGTATGGGGCCAGTTTGTATTCCCTCTGTAAGGATTGGTAAATGGTAAATTTCTGTGAGTTTGCTATATCATGTCTCCATTCTCTGATCTAGTTTTCCCTGGAATCGTTAATTAGGGCCTTTTATTTGATATTTTGTCAGGTTGCATTCATGGGGGCTTTGGATGATCAGGGTGGATATGAGTTGTTGCAGCCCACATGGTTTGGGGTGGTCCTTGTTGGCCAGTAGGGCTTTATGGTGGTATGAGTTGAGGCTGCTGATGTTTAGATTGTCCCAGTATGATAGCGCCCTCTTCTGTACTGCAAGAAGTAAGGGGAGTCTGCCCAGCTCGGCCCGGCAAGCATTGTTAGAGGTGCTCCGATGGACTTGGAGGAGGTGCTTGCAGAATTCCAGATGGAATATTTCTGTTAGGCTGGTATCCCATTTGGGTTGGTCAGGGTAGGTGATGGGGCCCCATACTTTACTGCCATAAAGGAGGATTGGAGTGGTGACGCTATCAAAGATTTTAAGCCAGACTTTTACAGGCGGTTTTAGTTTGTAGAGGTTTCTCCTGATGGCATTCACTGCATTTTGTTCATTTATGAACATAAATGTGTACCTCTTCCATTTGTGAAAGCATTCTTTGTTTACAGCATTTTTTTACACCTGCCTAAAACTTTTGCACAGTACTGTATATATTCCAGTTGTTTCTAGTGACTCTCCTCCTTAATGTGTCTTTTGCTCTCAGAATGCTTAATCCACCCCTCATCGTCCCTGTCATTGCCGAAGTATTAACCTTTACTTATAAGTGGCCCATCAGACCTCATTAATATTTTATTCTTTACAGATGGGTTGCTTACCAGCAGAAATATTTCTGCGGGGAGCAGTATATTCTGGAAAAAGGAAGATACAAAAGCTGTATGGACTGGGGAGGAAAAACCAACACCATTATGTCTATCAGGCCTGTTATGCTGGTTAGAGTCTCATTTGTTTGTTGCTTTTTAAGTTTGCTTTGGCTCCTTCGGGACAAGTTATTGTGTAAATATTTGTTTAAGTATCTCGAATAATTTTCAGACAAATTTTCATTATATTCCAGAACAAATCTGCCGGAACATAACTTCTCATAAGACATGATGTGCCAAGGCGGCCGGGACGTGCACTGCTGATGCTGCCGGGCAGCTTTGCGCTTTGTTCTGGGGCTAGGCGCTAATAAAGCACCTATCCCAGAATACAACGGTAAAATGGAGACTGTAAGGAAATTCTGCAGGTGCATATTTCCCTCCTCCTTACCGTCTCCATTTTACCGCCAAGTGTGTAGTAGGGCCCTAAGTATGTAAGTGTGGAAACTCACTAAGTTCACTGCCCCCCCCCCAATTAATTTTTGTTGCTTGCACTTCGCCCCTCCAACAACTCCAGTTTGATATAAATGTATATATTTACCTGTAAAGGCTGGGTTTTAGGGAAAAATATATGATAAATGATATATTTCCTGTGACATAACATAGAAACATATGATTGAACACCTGACTAAAAGCTTCATAGTGTGTGGGACCAATGGGAACTTAGTCCCCCCTGCAAAAATAGTTTAGGAAACGGAATTCCCTACTGTTGGTGGCTGTTGGTGATGAGTGTCCGGGAGTATAGTTGTTTGTAATCCAGGGGCAGGGTTCCAGAAACAAAAGACAAATCTGTGGGAGCAAAAGGCAGTGTTCTTGAATAAAGGGGTTCACTAAGCGCGGTATCCAAAGGGGTATTCCAATTTCAGAGTCAAAGTCCAGGCAATAGATCAAGGGGGGCAGCAAGCAAGAGGGGTGTTTGTAGTCCAACGCCAAGGGGTCATGCACAAGAGAATCCGATAGAGGGGTGCGGGTTCAAGATGCTGGTCTGGGAGGGTTTGTGCAGCGCACACAGGATCACAGGCACTGAGGGCTTCAGTGAGGGAGTATGAACAATGGAGAAGCACTCCATCTTGGTGGAGTGCCATTATATAGAGGGCACAGGTCCAACCCACACCTGAGGCTGGAAATCACTATGAAACGTGGACTGGATACCTGGACACCTGGATGTGGAGCAGGGGAAAACCTGGTCTGGAATCTTCCTGGAGAGGACAATGGCGCCTTTTTGCAGCGCCGGCGGTGATGCGGGCCTTGACAGTAGCTGATAGTTTATTCAGAATTCGAGCACAAGATAAGAACAGTGAAATACCATGGAATAGCTCACTGTTCTTGTTTTGAGACATTATTAGCAGCTCTTATACAAAGTATACAAAGTATAGGAGCCGTTAATGTACAGTAAGAAGACACTGATTCCCGAGTCGCAAGCAAAGCTTGCAGGAAAGTTAGAATAGCAGCTCGATGGATTAAGCTAAAGGCAAGTTCAGAATAGGGCCCATAGTTTATTGAGTCTTTCCATAGAAGGGTACAGGAGAATCACCATTGCAGTCATAATCCAGACGTTTAGTATCTTTAGATACAGGGGGCTATAGAACCCTCTATCTCTAAATTGTAAAACTCACATGGTTAAGTGAGGCGTCATTGGAAAGGTCAGAGTCTGGTCTTTACATTGATACCAAACATGACCAATTAATGTTTACAAGTAATGCAAAAAATGTTTTCTATGTTCTATGGCAGAGGCAATATATGCTTTTGCATATAAAACAAACAATGCCACTGCACTAACTCAACTAAGGCAACAGATTCTGCCACCTTTTGATTTGAGCGCAGAGAGAAACTGTTTTTCAGTTTTTAAAAATGTTTTTTTTTTAGTTTGCCCCTAAACGTCAATTTAAAAAGTTGTTTTGGCATGTTTCTTTATTTTTTGATGGGGGGTGGTAGGGGCACTCCACATTTCTGTGAGTACAGGCTCCTGAGATGCAAATCCAGCCCTGTCAGAGAGCGCAATGAAAAGGTATCAAGGAGCATGAACACAACAGGGCTCTGAAACAGATCAGAGGGATAATGGAATGGAATCTGCTGAGTCAGACAGGGTATTGATACTGTATTATAATGCTCGCAGTGACAGATGATTTATATTTGGCATATGGTCATGGCAACTGTCACATCTTTGAATTTCTAATGTCTGTGTTTCCATTCCAGGAACCCTTAGGGAAGGAAGAACCTAAGCATATGGTAAGTGCTAGTTCCTGCAACATCTGTGAGCCTCCATTTGTATCAAAGAATATTTAAATAATGCACATGTGGTGCTCAACCCTCCGTCAATGCAAAGAATTGAGTTATTAATTGATTACGAGCCCTATTACAATCTTCGCGTTAAAACGCTCGCGCAGCGCGTAAATTTGTGCTCCAAGCGGTAAACGTTAACGCGCGGAAATCAACGCTGGAATTACAATCCTCGCGCATTTTTTCATCCGTCGAGCAATAACGCGTGTAAAACGGACACGCACAAATGCGCGCACAGCAACGTTGCGCCCAGAAATCAGTGTGCGGACTGTTTTTTTCACGCGTTTCAGCCAATCAGAATTAAGAACCACAATTATCTCACGTTAAGTTTTTGCGCCTGTCAAAGTCAATCTGAGCATATATGCTGCATCAATAAAAAATGCACACACAACTTCTCAAATTTATTGGTTTGGTACGTGTAGAATGTGTAACTATACTTTGCTGCATTTTTTTTTTTGGGCTGGTGTATTTGGTTTCGGCCAGGTTGATAGAATTTGCCATTAACACCATCTTTTAGGAGTTGCTAGAATTATGCGCGCAAAGGCTGTGCGTTACAAACTGCGCATAGATTGTAATACCATCCGCGTACCAGCGCACAAACGCATTTGCGCTCACAACGTTAAGTAAAGGAAGCGCGCCGTACAGTAAGCTCGCAAAGGGTTTGCGCAGGTTCACCCGCGTTAAGACGAGTGCGCGCGTTTGTTGTGCTGACTTTGTAATACCACGTTCTGCGCAAAGGGTTTTACCCCTCGCGTTAATACGTTTTTGCGCGCGCGCAAACGTATGCGCGAAGATTGTAATAGGGCCCTTCGTGTTTGTATTGTTCCACATACATACACCTAAAATGAGTATCTGGCTTTACAAATCAGGCTACATAAAATCTGTTCTTCCCTTACTGTACTTTGCTATGATCCCTAAGATTCCTTCAATGCCATATGCAGGGCTGCCTGCCAGACACCGTTGGGTCTGTACATAAAGCCGTGTGGAGATATCCCAGCATTCTTGGGCCCTGGTTAGATGTTGTGAGATCTGTGCATTAGGTTTTACACGCTGCTATTATATACGTAAATAATGTGGGTTATTTGTGGCTTCTCACTAAACATTACCATTCGCTTTTACCAAATCAACAGTCTTTAACCCCTTCACACCCAAAATCAAGATATCTCGATTTTGCATCACATGCATTGAAAAGCATTCATTAGCATATCAGAAGACCATTTTCACACCTTTTGTAAAGCAAGGTTAGACTGTGTCCCCGTGGAGCACCTGGAGAGACATAAAACCAGATGCAAATAGCAGCCCTAAACCTCACTGTAACAAAACGTTTCAATAGATTACTCTTGGATTATAGCAGCCAGGGATTTGACAGAATACAGGGGTCATTCACTTCTGTACAGGGGATAAGATTCAGGGGGTTTAAATGAGTAAAAATCCCTGCGCACTACAGATACGAGGTGTTACTGTTATCTCCATACACAGACATTATATGACACATACAGATATTATTTTTATATTCTGTTGGTATCTTGTGGAAGCTGCATTGTCAATAATCTGTTTATGATCACTACCAATCCCCATAAACTGGAGATCTAAACATTTTTATTATTTATCTTTATCACAGTTACTGTATCTAATACAAAGGCATTTTCTGCCGGTATGATAATATGCAGACACTCTGGGCTCCCTTCACTAGGTGCCCTATGGCTCATGTCATGAGTGATGTGTGCACTTGTGAATACACACCCAAACCTCTCCCAGTGCTAACCCAACGGATCACTACGGCAAAAGATGGCCTGGGTGGCATGTGGCTATGCTTTGCCCTGGGCCCTGCCAGGTGATAAAGCCAGGGATTGATTCCCACTTTACTGAGAAAGCCCCAAATAACCTATCACTGAAAACACAATAAGAAATGCCAAAATGATGTTTTAAATTACTAAAGAGCTGCAGTGATTTGGCCGTACAGCTCAGTGTGGCGCTCACATGTCTGCTTTTGTGGGTTTTGCTTTAGATGGCAGCTTTCAGCGATGAGAATTTCCAGGGCCGGTGTGAATACCACATAGAAGAAACATGCGAGTTTCCAGAGTTTCCGCCCAGATCTTTTAAAGTGTTACGAGGATGGTAAGTTCAATCTGTATTTATGTATTATAACATAAACTGTCTATATATATATATATATATATATATACTATGCTACTCACTAAACATTGAACCATTATGACCTAAAAATAAAGACACAAAATTCGAGCAAGTTTTAAATACTGTTCGAATGTTTTCGACATATGTCATTATACAGTCAACTGTCACTAGTAATATCATTAATTAATTATATATTAAATGTGTCATTATTGACTGTTTGCTTGTTTTTCTCAAATGTTTTATTGACTGTAATGTTTATAATCTAAAAGACTGACTAATAAAAAAAATCAATGTATAAAGATGTGCTTTTAGATAGGGACCCAGTCTGATTGTGCTATCTTACGCGCTCGAGTTCCAATTCAAGCGGAAATAAATATAATATAGTTATAGTTATAAATATAATCAGTTCATTTTATTAAAATTTTTATTAAAGTTATTCAAATTTAATGTAATACATTTTTTAATAACCATTAACTATAGTCAAATAGAAAAAGGCTACAATGATGGTTCAAAAAGTATAAGAGGCAGTATAAGCATCTCCTGCAGGGGGAGCTGTTACATTCTACCCCAGGGATACCAAGAGACCACCTCTCTCATCCACTAGTAGCACCTAGTGAAGTGCACATTGTGGTTCGTATCGAGTGGGTTAGTCACACCTTAGGTTTCCGTTCCCTATGTGTCGCAGGATTAGTTCGCTGCCAATGACGCACAATTAAGGATTTGTCAACATCCGCAAGTTTTAAAATTGTGTTTAAAGCCGCCTAGCTGTATAATACAACATAAACATGTTAAACTATTTCCATGGAACAGACATGTGAAGGATCGCTCCAGGCCAGAGTCGACACATTCCTTTGTAGCGCGTTATAGATGAAAGATTGCAAATGGTGTACAAGTTCAGCGAAGTCACTCCTGCCTGAGTGCGGCTGTTTCTGAATTTTAGAATAAATTAACGACCCCCTTGTGAATGTAGATTGGATAGGCCGTGTTAGTCCAGATGCCGAAATCACCGGAGTATAGCAGTGTGTGGTGATACCTTTTTATTGGACTAACGTTACATTTAAAAGACGAGCTTTCGAGGGTATACACCCATGTGGTTACACATAGCTTTGTGGCCCACTTAATGCAATACTTTCTCCAAATGTCACCTCCTTACTGTCCTATCCCAAAATAGAGACTGCTCCATTTTTGTCACTTTGAAATCACATTGCCCATGTCACCGCAACATTGCGTTCAATGAAGTGTGGTCCTGAACACTATTATCAGGGTTATTCAGAGAGCACCAAATGTTGGTGCTTTCCTGTCCCCTGCACTTCAGGGAGTCAAATTTGCCGACCCTGCAGTGAATTCAGCATTCACTGCAGAATCCCCAAAGTGCAGGGAACGACCCGCTGAACCAGTGGCGTAGCGTGGGTTGTCAGCGCCCGGGGCCAGCCAAGAATTGTGCGCCCCCCCCAACCTGTGGACACGTTATCGATATTGCCCCAGCTCACACATGGATATGCCCCAGCTCACACATGGATATTGCCCCAGCTCACACATGGATATTGCCCCAGCTCACACATGGATATTGCCCCAGCTCACACATGGATATTGCCTCAGCTCATGGGATTTGCCCCAGCTCATGGGATTTGCCCCAGCTCACACATGGCTATTGCCCGAGCTCACACATGGATATTGCCCCAGCTCACACATGGATTTGCCCCAACTCACACATGGATTTGCCCCAGCCCTCACATGGATTTGCCCCCAGCTCATGGATTTACCCCAGCTCACACATGGATTTGCCCCAGCTCTCACATGGATTTGCCCCCAACTCATGGATTTGCCCCCAGCTCATGGATTTGCCCCCAACTCATGGATTTGCCCCCAGCTCATGGATTTGCCCCAGCTCATGGATTTGCCCCCAACTCATGGATTTGCCCCCAGCTCATGGATTTGCCCCCAACTCATGGATTTGCCCCAGCTCATGGATTTGCCCCCAGCTCATGGATTTGCCCCAGCTCATGGATATGCCCCCAGCTCATGGATTTGCCCCAGCTCTCACATGGATTTGCCCCAGCTCTCACATGGATTTGCCCAGGCCCCAGCACATGGATTTGCCCCAGCTCATACATGGATATTGCCCCAGCTCACACATGGATTTGCCCCAGCTCTCACATGGATTTGCCCCAGCTCACACATGGATTTGCCCCAGCTCTCACATGGATTTGCCCCAGCTCACACATGGATTTGCCCCCAGCTCATGGATTTACCCCCAGCTCATGGATTTGCCCCCAACTCATGGATGTGCCCCAGCTCATGGATTTGCCCCAGCTCATGTATTTGCCCCCAGCTCATGGATTTGCCCCCAGCTCATGGATTTGCCCCCAACTCATGGATTTGCCCCCAGCTCATGGATTTGCCCCCAGCTCATGGATATGCCCCCAGCTCATGGATTTGCCCCAGCTCTCACATGGATTTGCCCAGGCCCCAGCACATGGATTTGCCCCAGCTCACACATGGATATTGCCCCAGCTCACACATGGATTTGCCCCAGCTCTCACATGGATTTGCCCCAGCTCACACATGGATTTGCCCCAGCTCTCACATGGATTTGCCCCAGCTCACACATGGATTTGCCCCCAGCTCATGGATTTACCCCCAGCTCATGGATTTGCCCCCAACTCATGGATTTGCCCCAGCTCATGGATTTGCCCCCAGCTCATGGATTTGCCCCAACTCATGGATTTGCCCCCAGCTCATGGATTTGCCCCCAGCTCATGGATTTGCCCCCAGCTCATGGATATGCCCCCAGCTCATGGATTTGCCCCAGCTCTCACATGGATTTGCCCCAGCTCTCACATGGATTTGCCCCAGCTCATGGATTTGCCCCCAGCTCATGGATTTGCCCCAGCTCATGGATTTGCCCCCAGCTCATGAATTTGCCCCCAACTCATGGATTTGCCCCAGCTCATGGATTTGCCCCCAGCTCATGGATTTGCCCCCAACTCATGGATTTGCCCCCAGCTCATGGATTTGCCCCCAACTCATGGATTTGCCCCCAGCTCATGGATTTGCCCCAGCTCTCACATGGATTTGCCCAGGCCCCAGCACATGGATTTGCCCCAGCTCTCACCTGGACATTCGGGCCAGCTCCGGCAGGGATTGAGGGGATCCAGATGCCGGGCAGCGCGAGAGTGCCTGCCCGGTGCTAAAAAAGGTGATGCGGCTGCGTGCGTGCGCAGGTCACGTGGTCCGGCCAGTCAGGTGGTACAGAGACTCAGTACCACCTGATTAGCCGGACCACGTGACCGGCTGCGCCTGCAAGCAGCCGCATCCCCTTTAACCGGACGGACTGTTTAGCACCGGGCAGGCACTCTCGCGCTGCCCGGCATCTGGATCCCCTCAATCCCCGGGCCAGTTTTAGGGGCGCAAATGCGCCCCTAACAAAACTGCGCCCGGGGCCACGGCCCCCCCAGCCCCCCCCCCACGCTACGCCACTGCGCTGAACACATCTGAAAAGCCACCGCAAAACAGCCGAAGCGGGCCGAAAAAACACCTTATAATGCCTAAAAAATCTTTCAAAAACAGAGAGACTTTTTACTGAAATTGAAATGAATAAACAGTTGAATAAATATTTAATAAAAACGGGAATATTTTTAACATTGAAACCTATGGGATTCGCCTGCTTAAACCTGTTGAATGAAACCATAGAAAATCAGGGCATTTCACTGCTGTTGTCTCTGAATAGATTAACCATTGCTTCTCTGTGGGGATGTCACTGCTGCCAAAGATCACCATATTTCGCTGGCAAGTCACCAAAATTTGGCGAACTGCCTCCTTTTTGAATAGTCGAATGGCCACGAAATTGCACCGCACTGGGAAATTCACTTTTTGGTGCAATTTCGTGGCCAGTTTGACTCTCTCTGAATAACCATGTATGTTACCTTGAACTGTCACATTGACTCCATATAAAAATACCCAGCATTTTACTGCCAGGACCCTGCATTGTTTTTTGGATTATACACTCGGTGACCCACCATGGAAT
Organism: Leptobrachium leishanense; assembly: GCA_009667805.1. Classification (NCBI taxonomy): domain Eukaryota; kingdom Metazoa; phylum Chordata; class Amphibia; order Anura; family Megophryidae; genus Leptobrachium; species Leptobrachium leishanense. The sequence goes on from CM019064.1 coordinate 60,967,767, forward strand.
TGTGCGCATCCTACATTTTAATTTGCCGCACTTAAAATTCGACTATTATGGACTGATTGCACCGCTACTCTTTGTTTTTTTTAATTGAGCAGAGTCGTCACACTTCCCCAACCTCCAATCTATGCCACATCACCCCTTGTCCACCATTATGCTTACACTCACACTTCATGTGCCCTGTACTGTAGCCGTATGTTCCGCTACATTGCTGACATACATAGTGGCCTAACTGTTCCCCTACATTATACTTGTCCATGTCCCTTTCTATATGCACCCTGTACCTTGAGAATGCAGGAGGTCCTACCCATACACATTGAGAACTTGGCTGCGTATGTATAACCCGGAGCACCATGCTCTAAAAGGTGGGACAGCGACATGGATAAACGGGAGGAAAAGTTTATGGAAACTTTGGTTGGATATACTGTATATATAAAAAAAATGAGGGAACATGGAAAAACATGTGTTTGTTTAGTGAAGGCAATGTATAATTTGAGAGAAAAAGACAGAATTGTGAATGCTTTGGATGGAGAATCAGGAATAGGTTTGTGGATGATTTAGCTAGAGAGGGAGATGTTAGAGCCAATCAGAGAGCAAGTCGGCTGTATCCCTCCAATCATCTTGCACATTGATTGGCTGTGTGCTGACCAGTGCTCTAGTTTATGTTTTAATCCGTTTGGAATCCAAATAGAACATGTAATTATTTTTAATTGGATCGACCTTTTAAATAAAGGATAATCTGTTTGGGTGTGGTGGGGGATACGGACATGGGTACAGTGGATGGAGAGAGGGTTAAGTACACAGATATAGATGCGGCTGTGGGATGAGGAGAGGACCATGACCATTTTGCATTGATGGAAGAGGATAAATGTTAGACATGGAAATACAGACACTGGCGCCCTTAAATATTGAGTCCACAATATGTTGGGGGGTAATTTTACAAACAATAGCTTCCTGGCACTCACAAATGGAACGCTATATCCCACATAGCGTACTCCAAATATTAATGAATTAACGCACAATGTGAGTACGGCACTAAAGAAATACAATACGGTTAGTATATTGGTGGCATTTGGAATATCTGTCTTGTATTCATTTAGCACCATCCTCACATTATATGAAAGGGTAACGCTACCTATGAATAGTTTTAATACAACACAAAGGGAGAGACGCAACGTCACAATAGCTTAGGTGAATGGCGCTCCCACACGACCCTGCTCTGTGGAGCTTTTATTTACGTGTTTAATCGTTTGCCCTTGTTATGCTACAGTTAAGTATTAAACAAGGGGGCGTTTGTGAGGGTCCTGAGAACGAGCAACAGCACAATGGCCTGCTCTACGGTGGGTGCCCGCTCAGGTCTCACAAACAAGGTTTTAGCTTGCTTGTGCCATTACAGGGATGAATTTTCCATATGCAAATCAGTCTGCTCTCACCCAGAAAGGGTGGCTAGTGCTGACTGCCAAGGACGTCATCCCTGCGCGAGAGGTGTAGCAACCCCCGACGATCGTTTCGGCCTTCTTGGGCCTCGTCAGGAGGGTATAGCTGACACCCCTCTAGGCACATCAAGCAAGGGGTCCACGTCTGGATGACCCTTTACAATTATAGTGAGAAACAAGGGGGTGTTTGTGAGGGTCCTGAGAACGAGCAACAGCACAATGGCCTGCTCTACGGTGGGTGCCCGCTCAGGTCTCACAAACAAGGTTTTTAGCTTGATTGTGCCATTACAGGGATGAATTTTCCATATGCAAATCAGCCTGCTCTCACCCAGAAAGGGTGGCCAGTGCTGATTGCCAAGGACGTCATCCCTGCGTGGATGTGGACCCCTTGCTTGATGTGCCTAGAGGGGTGTCAGCTATACCCTCCTGACGAGGCCCAATAAGGCCGAAACGATCGTCGGGGGTTGCTGCACCTCTCGTGCAGGGAGTATGTCCTTGGCAATCAGCACTGGCCACCCTTTCTGGGTGAGAGCAGGCTGATTTGCATATGGAAAATTCATCCCTGTAATGGCACAAGCAAGCTAAAACCTTGTTTGTGAGACCTGAGTGGGCACCCACCGTAGAGCAGGCCATTGTGCTGTTGCTCGTTCTCAGGACCCTCACAAACACCCCTCTTGTTTTTCACTACAGTTAAGTATTATAAAAAATATATTAATTAATAATATATATTTATAAACTATTTTGTGGGTGCGGTGTTATGGTGTTAGGTGCAGGATGACAACAATAAATTACATGCTACGGAACTTTTTGGCGCTTTATAAAAACTTGTAACTGTAATTAGAGGTCAGTAAAATTGGCCAATACCGACATTTAGGCTGGGGTCAGACCAGCGCACTTTTAACGTGCGTTCTGGCGCACTTAATCACGGCCGCACTAGCAGCAGATGACGGGCAATGACGGCCAATATACGAAGTACGGCCGCACGAAAGTCCGGCCGTGTAACGCAAGTGGAATTTGAACGCATTTTTTCGAGAACGCAGAACCGCTAGTACTGACGTACTGAGTGCGCAGCTGCGGCATAGCGGCGTGTTTGCGTGATTAGGAGATGTCAGACGCTGCTAATGTCCAGCCTACATAACGTCCAGACGCAAAAAAGTGTTTTATTGACAATCCGTAAAAAATCACGCACGAAAATGCGCGTCGTCTGACCGGTTTTGCGCATTCCGTGAAAAAATACGTCAATGCGTTCAGACGCACTTTTTGACGTTCGCGGGAAAAAATGCTTTCGTTTGACCCTCGCCTTAAGGCTGGGGTCAGATGAGCGCACTGACTGCGCACAGAAACGGATGTACTTTTTAACTGATAAGATTGTGGTTATATTGTATCAGTTAATTTTGACTGATGTTGAGAAAAAGAAAAAAAAAACTGCAGTTGTTTCTCTAAGTGCGCTCGTCTGACGCGGGCCTAAGGGGTTATTTAGAAAGCAACGAAATTTCGGTGCATTGTTTTTCGGCACATTTTGGTGCGCTTCGGCGATTTCAGTATGCCGACCCTGCGATGAATTAACTATTCACCGCAGGGTCCCTGAAGTGCGCCGAACGAGGAGCAGCCGAACAGACCACCAATCGCTGCTTAATTTTTTTAAAAGGCATTTAATACAATTGAAATGCATGAAAATGTGTGGAGATAATAAAAAAGTCCTATAATTTTTTTTAAAAAATAGTCTGTTACAGAATAGAAAAATGCTGTTAAAAAAAAGAAATCGAAAATTACCCAAAAATTCTAAATAATAAATAAATAAAAAGGCTTTTTGCTGAAACTGAAAAGAATAAGGCTCGTGTCAGATGAGCTCACTGCAGAGTGGAAGGAACGTCCGTGAGAGCGGACGTTCCTTCTACTCTCCTCTGCCGCTGAGTGCGCTCATCTGTGCAAATCACGATCCTCCTATGGAGGATCGCGCTTTGCAGCTCTGTTAACGCGCTTCCTAGCGCATCAACGGAGAGATTCGCTACACGGACACTTGCTGCGTGCGCAGTTCGTATACGCGCACAAGCGTGTGACCGGTCCTGTCGCTGCATCACACGGCTGCGACGGGCGCCGGTAAGTGCGGGCGCACTAGATGCGCTCGTCTGACACAAGCCTAAACGGTTGAATAAAACAATACATAGCAACTATCATATTTTTTTACATTGAATCCTATGGGATTCTCCTGTTAATAAACCTGTCGAACTGAACCACTGAAAGTCTGGGCATTTCGGTGCAGTTCGACGTTCTCTGAACAGATTAACCATTACTTCTCTATGGGACAATTTCACTGCCGCTGAAAAACGCCAGTATTTGTGGAATTGCCGACCATTTGAATAGCCGAACTGCCATGAAATTGTACAGCACGGGGAAATTCACTGTTTGGTGCAATTCGGTGACAAGTTCAGCGCTTATTGAATAACCCTTTATATGTTTAGTATTTAACTTCTGAGTAGGAAGGAAATTAACTGGGAAAGGCAGAAATTCCTAGGGCTGAGATAGGGTGACAGCAGCTGTAAAATGCATAACTTAACCCCTTCACTACCAAGTTGTTTTTCATAATACCACTTCTAGGACACAACTGAGTTATGGGAACCATCTTGACATTTCAGACAGTGTAAAAATAAATGTACCCTTAATAAAAATACAGTTTAGAGACAATAGGCTTATTTGACAGTCAGATGGCGCCCTCTGCTGGCCAAAAAGAGCTATTACATGTACATTCATACATCTGGGGATCCGTGTTTCCCTGATTGAAAAACAGAGTCCCAAACTGATCAAACAGCCTCAGCACGTTGGGTGACATGTCCAAGGTGCTGAAAATTCGAAAGCCCCTCCTGGGACCCATTTGCAAATGAATTTGTTTGCAGTAAACATAATTCCTTTGCATTGCTCCAGAACAAGATCAGATCCAGCTTACTCAACGATGGTCTCTTGCAAGAGATTTTGAACATGGAGTGTACTCAGACATGGAAGTGAAGAGGTTAAATGAAATTTTCCCTATTAAAATGTATTTCAGTGTGCATATAATCTTTTTTATCATTAGAATTCTTTGCTTCTTAATTATTTATGTAAATGAATGGGATTCGGCTCACGTGCACAGTATGCTCTCTCTATATTCCTTGCATGTTTGCCTAAATTTATGATCTTTTCTATTTTAATTTCCCCATGTGTTTTAATAATTCCTTCTTTTCCAGCTGGCTCTTGTGCTATCAAGCAGACACGTGTGAGAATCTGTGTGTGCTGGAGGAAGGGAATTTTCCTGACTTAGTCACGTGTGGGTGTCCAGCAGCTGTGATCAAGTATATCAAGCCAATAGATTATGTAAGAAATATTATTTAATTTCAATTCGGCGTGTTATTAGTCCTGAAGAAGTATTTTAATGCCCATTAAGATGACACATTATGTGCTAGAATGTTTAATATGGTATACTTGGTTCATCATTCATCTCACTGGGATCTCCACAATGATGATGCTTAATTGCACCTCGAAAATGAGTAACCAATCGATTCTGTGGGGGGTTTTGAAGATGAGCAACATTCTATATTCCGACACTTTAATTACCTTGTGGACAGAGAGGCTGAGTAAATTCAGCGGCACCGAAACGTTTCGCTCCAATTAGGTACGGCTGAATCCATCCTGACTGTGCAAATATTTCGGACAGATAATGAAAAAATGAGGCCCCCTCATAATGACATGTAATGCGTGGACAGACCCGCAGATGAAGCCTCCAGTAATTTTCAAACCATATAGAAATAGCTATTTAAATACAAAAAGGGGGCAGCACAGAGCGGCTCGTTTGAGCAGCGTCCTTTTTTTCCCATCGCTCTCTGTGTGTCAAAATCCTTTGTTAATCTAATCTTCTTTTTGTTTTGTCACAGTCATTGTACAGCGCTGCTGAATATGTTGGCACTTTACAAATAGTTGTAATTAAAATTTATACTAGAGAATAGTAGTCACAGCTAAGGCTGGGGTCAGACTAACGCATTTTTAACGTGCGTTCTGGCGCACTTAATCACGGCCGTAGTAGCAGCAAATGACGGGCAATGACGGCCAATATACGAAGTACGGCCGCACGAAAGTCCGGCCGCGCAACGCAAGTTGAAAATGAATGCATTTTTTCGAGAACGCAGAACCGCTAGTGCTGACGTACAGAGTGCGCTGCGGCGGCATAGCGGCGTGTGTGCGTGATTAGGAGATGTCAGACGCTGCTAATGTCCGGCCTACATAATGTCCAGACGCAAAAAGTGTTTTATTGACGTTCCGTAAAAAATCACACACGAAAATGCGCATCGTATGACCGTTTTCCTGCATTCCGTGAAAAAATACGTCAATACATTCGGACGCACTTTTTGACGGTCGCTACGAATAATGCGTTCGTTTGACCCTAGGCTAAAGTAACAATTCTCCAATGCCGCGTGATTTGTTCTGATCAGTTCACCCATTTATATGTCAATTGTATCAATAGTTTTTGGATATATTATTTTCTGGTTCAAGATAAAGAGCATCACGACCGGCTGTATCTCTGTGTATAAATGAATATTGCTAGGCAAGAGGTTTGTACTTTGCCATTTCATTTTTAAGCAAATTTTTTGAAGGAGCTGGTTATTTTAAGACAAAAACTGCATTTTTCGTTGTGGATTAGGAAACGTTCCATAAAGACATGTGCTGCACATTCTCTCTGATAGTGATATTGAATATGGTATGTCCAGGGCCAGAGTTATAACTAGGCAGAGTAGGCATGTGACTACCTTGCTCTATAAACGTTTTAGCTTTTTTACAATGTACAATCATTTAGACCCTTGTATCTCTGGAGCCCTACTGGCTACAAGGATATATGAGGTATCATTGGAAAAGCCAGAATATGGCCTTTCCAGTGATACCAAATCAAGGTAGATTTATCTAAAATTATATAACAAATAAAATAATAGTTTACTCTTTTTTTTCTAATGCAGCACTATTATTCAGTTTACAATTATAAAGTGAACAGTGATGCTGCGCTAACTCACCTTCTCATTTCCCACACTGCCAGCAAGTTTGGAGTTGATGATGCAATACGTTGTTTCATCGACAACCTAGGCCGTGGCACTGCAGTGAGGAGAGACAGGGGGGTTGTGGAACCCTGCCTCTCTAAATTGTAAAACGCACAAGGTCAAGTGAGGCGTCATCGGAAAGGTCAGGTCTTTACAATGATAACAAACATGACCATGTAATGTGTAAAAGTAATGCAAAAAATGTTTTTCTCTGTTCTCGGCAGAGGCAATATATGCTTTTACATATAAAACAAACAATGCCGCTGCACTAACTCAACTAAGGCAACAGATTCTGCCCCTTCTTTTGATTTGAGAGCAGAGAGGAACTGTTTTTCAGTTTTAAAAAAATTTAGATTTTTTTAGTTTGCCCCAAAACAAAAATGTAAAACGTCATTTTGGCATGTTTCTTTATTTTTTTGTTGGGGGGGTGGTAGGGGCCCTCCACATTTCTGTGCCTGTAGGCTCCTGAGATGCAAATCCGGCCCTGGGTATGTCAGCTGTACCTTTATAGATGCGGTTAGGTTATCCACCGCCTCCTTTCTTTGCTCATGTCATTGCTTGTATATCGATATTGCTTTTTACTCCCAGGTCTTTGCCGAACCCGCTATTAGTCTGTTTGCCCTGGATCTGTGTGAGGGGCGAGAGCTGAGCTTCGATGAACCAGTAACATCCGTACTCAGCAAAGACCTGAACTTTTACACCCAGTCAGTATGGATACGAAGAGGACTGTAAGTACCAGATAGTCACCTTGTTTACGTGAAATCCAAACCATATTTTATTAACAGAAATCACTTTGTGATGTGTATGGGTTTGTATGAATGTCTTATGCAGCCTCTTTATTTATTTATAAAGGATTTTACCAGGAAGGATACATTGAGATTTCTCTTGTTTTCAAGTATGTCCTGGGTTCAAGAGCAAGACTTGGGTTCAATGAACTGGAGGCAATGATGGCAGCTGAAAAAGTAGATTTAGTGGCGGTTACTGAGACATGGTTCAGTGAGAAAAATAACTGGGACATAACAATACCGGGGTACTCTTTATATAGAAAAGACAGAGAAGGTAGGAAAGGAGGAGGAGTGGCCCTGTATGTGAAAAACAACATAAAAACGAACCAAATAAAAGTGACCGAGGTGAACATAGAGTCAGTTTGGGTTACGCTAACATTTGGCAATCATACAGTAGCTCGTGTAGGTGTGATCTATAGACCCCCTGGACAAGTAGAAGAGCTAGATAATCTGCTATTTGAGGAAATAGCCAAAATGGCAATGAAGGGGGAAGTTCTTATCATGGGGGACTTTAATCTTCCTGATGTGAACTGGAAAACCAAAACAGCTGGGTGCACCAGGAGTACAAATATTCTAAACTCCCTACTGGGATTATCTCTAACACAAGTATTTGAAGAGCCGACCCGTAAAGAGGCCATATTGGATTTAATACTCACAAATGGAGGTTTGGTATCAGACGTTGTTGTAGGTGAAAATTTGGGATCTAGTGATCACTAGACATGTGCACAGCACAAAATTTCGTTTTGAACTAATGGATTAGTCCTAAAATGCAATTTATTTAGTTGCTAAAGAAATTCGTTTTCAGTTCTTAGTATGAAAACTAATTTCGTTCATCCGAAAACCAGTGGATACAATTACTATTGTAGTGGTGGCTCCTCAGAGGCTGAGATCGCTGCTTGTTACACAATGTGGGCCATATTACATAGTGTGCTAACATAACCAGAGCTGTTGTAACCTTCCCAGAGCCATTATAGCCTATGGAGGTTTTCAGTTTACAACAGCTCTGGTTAAGTTAGCACCAACATTGTAATACTGCCCCGTGTCAGGCAAAGCTGTTACAGTAACTGACTGCTGCTCATCACAGCGCTCAGAGTTTGTAAAACTAGTAAATAATATTTTTATATATAAGAGGTTAGAACAATATTATTTCCTTGTTTTACTGAAACTCTGAGCGCTGTTACAGTCAGTTACTGTAACAACTGAGCCTGATACATTGTACTGAGAGATAATCTAACAAGCAGCCGATCTCAGCGCTCACAGCCACTGGATTTAAAGGCTAAAAAAAAAAAAAAAGTTCATCTCTGTATAATGTTTAGAACATCCTCCTGCATTAATTAATACCCCTCTTTGTATAATGCAGATAACATCCTCCTGCATTAATGTCCCTCTCTGTATAGAACATTCTCCTCAATTTATACCTTTCTCTGTATAATGTATATAACATCCTCCTGCATTAATACCCCTCTCTGTATAATGTATAGAACATACTCCTGCATTAATTAATGCCACTCTCTGTATAGAACATCCTACTGCATTGGCATGTGGAGGGTGCAGAACTTCAGATGTTGCGATGTTGCGATCTTCATTGCTGGTCTCCTTCACTCAATGTAATATCACAAAAAGGACTGAAACTAAAATGTAGTGCATTTTGTTTTAGTTTCTTTCGTTTTTTGTACTGAGCAGTTTCGTTTCTCTTGAGTCATACTAAAACTAAATTATCCCAAAATTCGGACTAAATCGTTTTAGTACTAAAACGAATGCACATGTCTAGTGATCACCAGTCAGTGTGGTTTAATATAACAACAGGGATGGAGCCGCACCACACAAAAATCTAAAGTTTTAGACTTTAAAAAAAACGATTTTTCTAAAATGAGATTTTGTGTGAAGGAGTCATTATCAGACTGGAGGAGTTTAAAGGGAGTCCAAGAGAAATGGGATTATTTAAAGGAAGCATTATTGAAGGCCACAGGCAATTGCATTCGGCTTGTTAGCAAAAACAAAAAAGGGAAGAAACCACTGTGGTACTCTGCAGAAGTGGCCAAAATAGTGAAGAACAAGAAGATAGCATTCAATAATTATAAAAAAACTCAGAGTGAAGAAGATAGGCAAACCTATAAGATTAGGCAGAAAGAGGCAAAGCAATTTATAAGAGCTTCCAAAGCACACGCAGAAGAGAAAATAGCTCAGTCAGTAAAAAAGGGGAACAAAACATTTTTTAGATACATAAACGAGAAAAGAAAAGTAAAACAAGGATTAGTTAGATTAAAAACAAAGGAAGGAAGGTATGTAGAAGAGGATAAAAGTCTCGCTGACTGCCTCAATGAATATTTTTGTTCAGTCTTTGCAGAAGAAAAGGAAGGAAAGGGACGTCAGTTAGGAGGAAACACTAAAGAGACATTTACATATGAGTTTACAGAGGACGAGGTTCTACAGCAGCTGTCTAAAGTAAAGACAAATAAGTCAATGGGGCCTGATGGGATCCACCCTAAATTATTAAAAGAGCTCAGTGGTGTAATAGCAAAACCGTTAACAGATTTATTTAACCAATCCTTGTTAACGGGAGTCGTCCCAGAAGACTGGAAATTAGCAAATGTTGTGCGCATTTACAAGAAGGGTAGTAGGGAGGAATCGGGGAACTATAGGCCAGTTAGTTTTACGTCAGTAGTGGGGAAATTAATGGAAACCATGTTAAAGGAAAGGATTGTTGAACATCTAAAAACACAGATTACAGGATCAGAAACAACATGGGTTTACCTCAGGGAGATCATGCCAAACTAATCTTATTGATTTTTTTGATTGGGTAACAAAAGTAATAGACAAAGGTGGTGCAGTAGACCTTGCTTATTTAGATTTCAGTAAGGCTTTTGATACTGTTCCGCATAGAAGGCTTATCAATAAATTGCAATCTTTGAGCTTGGATTCCAATATTGTTGAATGGATTAGGCAGTGGCTGAGTGACAGGCAACAGAGGGTTGTGGTAAATGGAGTTTATTCGGCGCAAGGTCTTGTTACCAGTGGGGTACCTCAGGGGTCAGTACTTGGACCCATTCTCTTTAATATTTTTATTAGTGATATTGCAGAAGGTATTAATGGAAAAGTATGTCTTTTTGCTGATGACACAAAGATTTGCAACAGGGTTGACGTTCCTGGAGGGATCAGCCAAATGACAAATGATTTAGGTAAGCTAAAAAAATGGTTGGAGTTGTGGCAATTGAGTTTTAATGTGGATAAGTGCAAGATAATGCACCTGGGGCGTAAAAACCCAAGGGCTGAATATAGAATATTTGATACAGTCCTAACCTCAACATCTGAGGGTTGGGATTTAGGGGTTATTATTGCAGAGGATCTAAGGGTAAGTAGTCAATGTAATAGAGCAGCAGGAAATGCTAGCAGAATGCTTGGTTGTGTAGGGAGAGGTATTAGCAGTAGGAAAAGGAAGTGCTCATGCCACTGTACAGAGCACTGGTGAGACCTCACTTGGAGTACTGTGTGCAGTACTGGAGACCGTATCTCCAGAAGGATATAGACACCTTAGACAGAGTTCAGAGAAGGGCTACTAAAATGGTGTACGGCTTGAAGGAGAAAAGTTACCAGGAAAGGCTTAATGATCTTAACATGTACAGCTTGGAAAAAAGACGAGACAGAGGAGATATGATAGAAACATTTAAATACGTAAAGGGAATCCACAAGGTAGAGGAAGGGAGTATATTTAAAAGGAAACAAAGTAGCAAAACAAGAGGACATAGTCTTAGATTAGAGGGGCAAAGGTTTAAAAGTAACATCAGGAAGCATTATTTTACTGAGAGGGTGGTGGATACATGGAACAGTCTTCCAGTAGAAGTGGTAGAGGCCAAAACAGTAATTGAATTTAAGCAAGCATGGGATAGGCATAAGGCTATCCTAAACAAAAGATAAATCCAGGTAAAGTATCCATGTAATTGGGCAGACTAGATGGGCCGAAAGGTTCTTATCTGCCGACATTTTTCTATGTTTCTATGAGAAGCAATGGTTAATCTATTCAGACACCGAACAGCAGAGAAAAGTTGCTGAAATGTCCTGCTGTTTGGTGGTTTCATTTGGTAGGTTAGTTCAGGCGAATCCCATAGGCTTCAATGTTAAAAATATTCCCAGGTAAAGTATCCATGTAATTGGGCAGACTAGATGGGCCAAAAGGTTCTTATCTGCCAACATTTTCTATGTTTCTATGTTTCATTGAAATTTTACAGTCGTTACAGAAATACAAAGTAATTTGTGGTCGCACTGTGAATCAACAGACGTAAACCCAGTCTATGACCATTGTAGACATTTTAAAGGTATTTACTTGTTGCTTGACCAAATATTAGAACGGTCTGCCAAGAGAGAAAATAGGATGTTTCTAAAACGCCTTAATGTAAGGTGTTTTCAAGGCAACCACCTCCACTATTAATGGGGTCTAATCACCAATAGGTGCAAGAATGCATGTCCATCAGTCTTGACTTGGCTGAATTCAGCAGGTACAATTAAATTCCATACCATTCACCAACTTCAAGGTGCCAACTTATTTTGACATAGTTGGAAGCACTCCATTGCCATTCTCCAGTTTGGGAATAGACAATTTCAGGCTTACATGAACAATTTACAGTGTACATACCAAGTAAGATTATCCATTAGTCATGTCAGGATCCATACCTGGAACACTGAATCCGTGTCTGCACTTGGGCGGCTATTTGAAAAGTGCTGCCCTAAGACTCAGTACCTGCAAATGGAACATAAACAGTTAACTCACAACGGACATACACTACACCTTCCCCACCTGAAATAAAAGTCCACTCCCCCTTCTCATCAGTGCTTCATTATTGATGCAATACCCTTCAAGCAGTTAAGACCTGTATTTGTTCCGCTCCTGTTGATCCACATTACCAGACCCTTTGCCTTGTATACCAGACTCTGCCGCCTTTCTATTGCCCTGTCCATGGATTGCCCCTGACAACGCTTACTGGATAACTGATTTTGTACCTTGCCTTGAATTCCCCAGTGCCTGTTTATGCCACCAAAAAAAGTTCATTCTGTGTATCCTCCTATCAGCATATTGACCCCTGCATACTGGGTTCAGCCTTCCAAAACCTGAGTATGGGTCCCACCGCGGCGTATGTCGGGGCTCGCATGACAATTCACGAGCCACCAAATTATAACCGAGCACGTGGAAATCAACTGGTTGGAATTTGATGGATTTATCCGTTTGGTAATTGCAGCTAAACTTACTGTAGATTGAACAGATGGAAAGCAAATCTATCGACTGAGAATGTTCTTTGTTCCTCCACCTATTTGTAGATAAAAAAAATCTAGTCACAGAACCACTTTCTGTTCCTCAGCTTCTTTACACTAATGTTTTAGGTTTTATCCTCTAAAATGGTAACGAAAGGTCTTGGTGACATCCTGGTGGGACATCTGTTTGATGATTCCATTTCTGGTGATCTCACAATCAATTGCCAACCACGGATTGAGACTAGCTCACATGAATCAAAAACCCTCACTACCTTTCATACATGGCATGGTCTGTCCTGTTCATCATCTTTTGAGACCTGTATGTTAAAAGATATGATGAGAAACTGTCAGTCAATGTCCACTAGTTGGAAGCTACCTCTTTCCAGATCTTTTCTATTGACCCTTGTTTGAGGTGCCAAGGGACATATAGCTATACCCTCCTGATGAGGTCTGTCAAGGCCGAAACAGTCGTCTGCGGTTGCTGTATCTCTGGTGTAGAGCGGACTTCCTTAGCACTTCAGTTCTGGCCGCCCTTTCTGGGTGATGGTCTGATTTGCATATGGAATAGTCATCTCTGTAATGGCTCCATCACGCTAAAACCTTATAAGACCTGAGCGGGGACTCACAGTAGAGCAGGACACCAGTTCTCAATACTCTCATAACTTTGTTTTTGTTTACTTTGACAATATTTCATAATTATGTCTGGATTCTATATCTGTGAATAAAATGTTTCCAAATGTGGGAACCAGTGAATTATCATATAGGATAAACACAAAAAAGACCTTCAACCTGGACCAACTCAATGGTTCCAATACACTAGTAAACCGACATCCACAATCTCCCTACTTAGTATAATGCAAGATAGAGAAAATGCTTTCCTAAGTACTGCAGCCACCTCTCATTGGGAAACGGAGACCATATTAGAGAGTTTGACCCTATAACTGGGTTTAACTCCCAGCAAAAAAAGTGGCTTCCAAGAATTTGCAGCCATATTCTGGACATTTTGTTTATCGAGTCGTGCCAGGTACATTAGACATGAGGCTTGGAGAGAGATGCGGTTACTCTTGCTCATGTAGTCACCTTTCCACGAGTTCATAACAAGCAATTGCGCAATCAGGGTGTTTTCATCTTAAATATTCTTTCGGCCATCTCTTATTTTGTTGTCGCCACTTATTTTTCAGAGTATCTCCCTCCCAACTTATTTGCCATCTTGAAATTAAACAAATTGAGAAGCACTACTCTGGATCTTTCTATCTGCAGTATTCGAACACACCTTTGTTTGCACATTCTTGTATGTGTCACTCGGGAGGATTATATTCAATGTCTTCAAGTGAAATCATTCCATCGGTGGGGATATTTGCTTTTCTATTTTTGACAGGGACACGCCAGTTCTCTTCCAGTTTTACAGTACTATTTGTTTTGCTCTATAATAGCAAAGACTTATGGATTCTTTAACTAATTCTGACACAAAGATTGTACTTTAAAATATAAAGCAAACCAAAACAAAAGAAAACTTGCTTGTCCTGATTTCTCCTCTGTGATTGATAATCATGATGCCTTCTAATGGAACTTTCACCTTTTAAGATGTTTAACATTGTATCTGTGAGTGCTGTTTGCTGTGACGTGTGCAGCCACGATGACTATAAAACACATATATCTCCACATATTCATTCAGCAAGATCGTCTTGTGACATCTAGATCATGGGATGTAGTGCATTTTATTTGAAGCTCACATTATAGATTAGCAATACTTCAAACATTTCAAATTTATTTATTTATAAAGTATTTTACCAGGAAGGATACATTGAGATTTCTCTCATTTTCAAGTATGTCTTGGGTTCAAGAACATTGAATTGTTACAGTTGTTACAGAAATACAAAGTAATAAATGCAAGATATTAAAAACAAAACACAAATATACAGATTAACACATAAAATATGTAGGAAATAGTCATTATGTTACATGTTTACATGTGCATTCTGTATAGAGGTATGTTAATAGGGAGCTCTTGAGTGACTTTAGACTGGGGGAAGATTTGATGGCGTCTGGGAGGTTATTTCATAATTGCGGTGCTCTGTAGGAAAATGAGGATCGAGCCACTTTCTTTTTGTATTCTGGTATTGCAAGTAAGGTGCTGGTCCTGGATCGGAGGTTATAGGATGAGGGAACTGCTGGGGGAAGCAGCCTATTCAGGTAGGGTGGTAACTTCCCAGAAAACCTCTTAAACACCAGGTTGGAAAGGTGAAAGGTGCGTCTAGATTCCAGCCTAGCACTCAGATTTTATGGAACGTCACTGCAGACAGGACCAGTGAGAAGGCTATCCTCCAATATCTTTATGTGACTTCACAACCTATAGGACCATTTATATAGAAAAAATAATAATTTAGATGTCAAAAGTAGCTTATTTGCACCAACCCGAACTCCTAAAAATAACCTTTTTCAAAATCCACTTGGACCCAGCAGCGAATTGTGCCCCCTCCATACTTACAGATGGCCACCGCACTGCTGCAGCAGCCATCACCCACTCATTGCAGTAAGGCTGCGCCACAGCACATAGTCCCACAGTCACAGCTCAGCACAAAGTCCCTGTGGAAATGTGGGAAACTGACCATCACTTTAAAAGATACTGTACAATCCTGACACACTGCACATTACAGAGTTCCACAGAAATAAACCTCACTGGAATGTGCAGTGTGTATGAGCGTATCACGGAATCAACAGCAATAAAACCCACAGCAATGTGCAGTGTGTACGAGAGTATCACAGAGCTCCACAGCAATAAAACTCACAGTAATGTGCAGTGTGTATGAGCGGATCAGAATCCACAGCAATAAAACCCACAGTATTGTGCAGCTCACACATGTATATATTGCCCCAGCAGCTCACACATGGCTATATATTGCCCCCAGCAGCTCAAACATAGATATATTGCCCCCAGCAGCTCACACATGGATATGTATTGCCCCCAGCAGCTCAAACATGGATATATTGCCCCCCAGCAGCTCACACATGGATATATATTGCCCCATCAGATATATATTGCCCCCAGCAGATCACTCATGGATATATATTGCCCCATCAGATATATATTGCCCCCAGCAGATCACTCATGGATATATATTGCCCCATCAGATATATATTGCCCCCAGCAGATCACTCGTGGATATATATTGCCCCCAGCAGATCACACATGGGTATATATTGCCCCCAGCAGCTCACACATGGATATGTATTGCCCCCAGCAGCTCAAACATGGGTATATTGCCCCCCCAGCAGCTCACACATGGATATATATTGCCCCAGCAGATCACACATGGGTATATATTGCCCCCAGCAGATCACTCATGGGTATAAATTGCCCCCAGCAGATCACACATGGGTATATATTGCCCCCAGCAGATATATATTGCCCCCAGCAGATCACTCATGGATATATATTGCCCCATCAGATATATATTGCCCCCAGCAGATCACTCGTGGATATATATTGCCCCCTTCAGATATATATTGCCCCCAGCAGATCACTCATGGATATATATTGCCCCCAGCAGATCACTCATAGATATATATTGACCCATCAGATATATATTGCCCCATCAGACATATATTGCCCCATCAGATATATATTGCCCCCAGCAGATCACTCATGGATATATATTGCCCCAGCAGATATATATTGCCCCATCAGATATACATTGCCCCCAGTAGATATATTTATTTATTTTATTTATAGAGGATTTTACCAGGAAGGATACATTGAGATTTCTCGTTTTCAAGTATGTCCTGGGTTCAAGAACATGGTTACAGAAATACAAAAGTAGTAAAATGCAAGAAATTAACACAAAACAAATATACAAATTAACAGAAAATAAATATGTAGGAAATATAGTCACTATGTTACATGTTTACAGGTGCATTCCTTATTGAGGTATGTTAATATGGAGCTCTTAAGGGACTTTAGACTGGGGGAAGATTTGATGGCGTCTGGGAGGTTATTCCATAATTGTGGTGCTCTGTAGGAAATGAGGATCGAGCCACTTGCTTTTTGTATTCTGGTATTGCAAGTAAGGTGCTGGTCCTGGATCGGAGGTTATAGGATGAGGGAACTGCTGAGGGAAGCAGCCTATTCAGGTAGGGTGGTAGCTTCCCAGAAAAGCTCTTAAACACCAGGTTGGAAAGGTGAAGGGTGCATCTAGATTCCAGCGAGGGCCAGTTTAGTTCTTTTAACATGTCACAATGGTGGGTCGTGTAGTTACATTGTAGCACAAAGCGACAGAATTAGTTATACGATGTAGTAAGTTTCTGGAGATGCGTTTGCGGGGCGGCTGCATACACTACATCTCCGTATTCAATAGCCGGCATAAGCATTTGTTGTACAATCTGCTTTCTTACCGCGGGGCTCAGGCAGGATTTGTTTCTGTACAGGGCACCTAGTTTGGGGTAAATTTTAGATGAAAGTTTTTCAATGTGGGGGCCAAAGGATATATTTGGGTCTAACCACATACCTAGATATTTGAGAGAAGTGACTGTGGTCAGCGTGCCATTTGATTTTGTCCTGACACATAGATGGGGTGTTTGCAATTTGTGTAGTTTAGGTGCTGTTCCAAAGAGCATTGTAACAGTTTTGTCAGCATTTAGAAAAAGTTTGTTATCTTTGATCCACTTTTCTACCTCTGTGAATTGTGGGAGATCTGGTTTGCTGGTATAGATTAGTGTCGTCTGCATACATGTGTACAGTTGACGCTTTGCAGACATTGGGCAGATCATTTATGAATATTGTGAATAGCAGGGGGCCGATTATCGAGCCTTGGGGTACACCGCACGTGACTGGGAGGGGGAGGGAAGTGCTGTCAGAAATGGACACATATTGCGACCGATCAGACACATATGATTGAAACCAGGTTAGCGTGCGATCACCAATACCAGAGTTTTTAAGTTTTTGTAATAAGATGCCATGGTCTACTGTGTCAAAGGCCTTGGCAAAATGAAGGAAGATGGCTCCAGTTAGGTTTCCTTGTTCCATGCCAGCCTGGATATCATTGGAAACTTTTTAAAGGGCAGTTGTGGTTGAATGATTTGGACAGAAGCCGGATTGATCTGGGGTTAAATAGTTCAAATACTGATAGTAATCGCGTAATTGAGTGTAAACACATTTTTCCAGGATTTTTGACATTACAGGAAGCAATGATATTGGACGGTAGTTGGATACCAAAGTATTGTCTCCACTTTTATGGATAGGTACCACTCTCGCAGTCTTCCAGAGTTTGGGTATATATCCACTCGCCAGTGATTCATTGATTAGGGTTGCGACAGGTTTTGCAATTGCCGGGGCGCTGATTTTCTGCAGCATTGCTGGGATTTGGTCAGGTCCTGACTGGTGTTTCATTTTTTGGTTACAGAGAAGTTTAGTAATGGCACTGACAGGCACCGGTCTAAAACTGAGTTTCTCTTTGATACAGGGTTTTTGCACAGTTGGAAGGATCTGACTTGTGTGCTGCCTTTCTGAATGTGTTTCAATTGCTAGCTTAGCAATCAGGGTGTTGGCGCATCCAACAAAATAGTTATTAAAGGCATTTGCTACATCTAGGGGGTGTTGCAGGGTTTGGTTGTTTACTTTGACAGCAGCTGGTTGGGAGTGGACAGGGGGCCCCATCAGATATATATTGCCCCCAGCAGATCACTCATGGATATATATTGCCTGCCCCTCCCCCCGGGTTCTCACCGGCTCTGTCTGAGGGCCCGCGGGTCAGTTTGGGGTGATACTGTGGCCCCCTGCCAGTTTCCTCTGATGATCGTAGGGAGAAATTAAAATGCAGCCAGCGGCGCACTCAGAAAATACCGCGGTGGCGTCTGCAGCGTGCCTGCAACCCAGTCATCTGGAGCAGGCACGTTGCACTGGCGCCGCCCCTCATCTGACACGTCTCATGAGGGGGCGGCGCATGTGCCACCGCACCGTTTTCCGAGTGCGCCGCTGGCTGCATTTTAATTTCTCCCTACGATCATCATCGGAGGAAACCGGCGGAGGCCCACAGTGTCGCCCCAAACCGGGCCTCTACTGACCCGCGGGCCCTCGGGCAGTGCCCGAAGGGTCAGTCCGCCCCTGTCCACATCATTCCCTTTCTTGCTCCCCTGACACTCTACATCAGTCTTCCTCCACCATCCCATACAACACAAGTCCATTCCACTGTCCCATACCTGACACCAGTCCCCATTTACCTACCAGTATTGTTTGTTAGATTGTAGTGGGTCCTATACAGAAGCCATCTCCACTACTTGTTGCCTTGTTTGGACATTAAGATGAGAAAGAACAAAGGTATTATGGGGCAAAATATGTGCAGTTCTTCATAAATAGAGGATCATGAAGTATTGATTAGTGTGATTAATCTACAGATGCCTGTGGCAGCAGCTCTTCATGCGCCATGTCTCCTGTCACTCATTACCTCTAAACAGGAATTATTCTTAGAATGTAGATACACTAGTTCTCACGTTGCCACCATGTTGCCCGAGGACATTGTAAAACATCCCAGAAGTGAATGGTTTTAAGCTTAGCACCAGAAATGTTCCATTCCTGTAGATTATTTCTTGCTTATATCTTTTAGATCTAAATCAGCGTGGTATGCTCTGTCCCACCCGTGGCTGGGGTACATTCCATTATGCAATCTCATGGCCTTCCATTTGTATTGAGTCGAAGGGGTAATATAGATTAGGGTGTAGCTGTATTACATTCCTAGAATGCTTTATTTTGTGGTTTTTTGTTTTCCTAATGTCATATAAAGTTCTTGAACCCGGCTCTGCGATCCTTTTCGATCGGTTTCTTCTCCTATAACTCATATAACTCAGGATGTATCTCTAGTGCAAGTGCTTTATAATTGTTAAGTGTTTGTTTAATGTGAAGACTGTTTTCTTCTACTTGCATATGCCTCTGTTTCCAATAATCACTTAACTCATAAACTTTTAGACACTATTCCGGCTGGGCTGGTAATAGTGAGACGCTAATGACAGAATGCGTAGTGAACCGATACCCCTTAGCATTTCCCTGATGCCAGCTCTGTTATGAGTGATCTGCTACATTAGCGGATTATAATATCTGCTAATATGCTCATTATAATAAACATGAGCCACTATCAGTTACCGGCAGCAGGGCAGTGCGTCCACATTGGAGACCAAAGAAAGAGATTGTGTTTACGTGCTTTCTCAAAACTGGCGGAAGGTACATTCTCTGTGCTCCCAGAATGTTTCTGCAAGAGGTGAGAGAAGGTGTTGGATCCCACCATCCTCTGCACCTTGCGATCAGAGGAGAGCATTGGATATGTTTGACATATTTTTTGAGATAAGTGATTTTGCAAATACATAATCATTTAACATTAGATTCCGAGAGATGTTTTTTTTTTATTTACAGGGTTATTCAAAGCGAATCGAAAAGTCACTGCACGTTCGGTGACTTTTCGTTCTCTTCAATTCGGTGCGATTTGGCGATCCGATTTCGGCGACCCTGCAGTGTATTCAGCAAGCACCACAGGGCCGTCGTAGTGCAGGGAAAAGCCGCCACAAGCCTGACAAACACTCACCGCAAAAACCCGGCAAACGCACACCGAAACCCGCAAAAACATCTGGATTAACCCCGCCGAACACGCCGGAGAAGCCCGAGCAGGAGCCGATCACAGTGCAGAGCAGCCGCCGGAAAAACCCGACACCACAGACGAATGGAGTGAAGAAAAAACAACAGTACGCTTGAATGTTTGAAAAGTAAAACGCTGTTTGCAAAGAAACTACAGAACGAAAATGTCTGAAAGTTACATATAAGATCCAATGAATGATAATAAAAAGGGCTGTTACAGAAAAAAGAAAACACGATTTAAAAAAAAAAACAGAAAACATTTTTTTGCATAAAAAATCCGAAAAATGCCTTAAAGATCCTAAAAAATCTATAAAGAGACTTTTTACTGCAGAATATTATAATCAACGGTTTATTAGATATTGCATTAAAACAGGAATATTTTTAACATTGCAGTCTATGGGATTTTTTATTTTTTTTTGTGAAAGTATTTTCCCAGGAAGGATACATTGAGATTTCTCTCGTTTTCAAGTATGTCCTGGGTGGCGAGTATGTACCGTTAGGTGTCTTGCCCAAGGACACTTACTGGAGAGGTTGCTCGCAGGGATCGAACCCATGTCCCCACAGACTCTCTCCATGCAGAGCAGTGACATTACCTCTACTCCACCCAGCCGGTACTTGCCTGAATAAACCTGACGAATTAACCACCGAAAAGCAGGGCAATTCGGCAACTTTTCACTGCTTTTTGTTCTCTGAATAGACTAAGCATTACTTCTCTATGGGAGTTTCACTGCCCTCGAACAGGCACCGAACGGGCGCCGTATGTTAAGGCAATTCGCCAACATTTGGCGAACTACCTGCTCTCTGAATAGCTGAATGGCCTGGAAAAGTAACCATACGCTGAATTTCACTGTTCGGTTACCTCTCGGCCACAATTCGGATATCTTTGAATAATCCTGTGTGTGTTTTTTTTAATAATGAGTGATTTTGGAATTGCTTTTTATTCTCTGGCTTGTCTCTAATTACACAGTATAGGAAGCATTAAATTACAGCAAGCAGCCGCAACACCTGAGCCGCAAAGGAAGCTGGCTGCTCGGCTGGAATAGGACGGGGGCCGTTATAATTAATAAGGAGGGCTGTTATCCTTAAGAAGAATTGGAGAATTAGAATTCCTAGCTTGAAATTGTCAAACAAAAGGAACATTGGAGTTTAGAAGTTTTTCAAAATCTATTTCGGCCACGGCTGTTCAATACATTAGGGGTTGTGCACTCTCATTCGGTGCACTTTGGCATTTTCAGTTCAACGACCCTGCAGTGAATTCAGTATTCACCACAGGGTTCTCGGAGTGCGCCGACGAGGATCCGCTGAACGCTGCTGAATGCCGCCTGTCAAAAACAGCCGGCAATCCGCCGAACGGCGACAAAAAAAGCCGAAGATAGCTGCCGAACATTGCCGGACTGGTAACAAAAAATGAAATACGGAACTATGCTATTTAAAAAAAGGTGTTTTAAAACAATAAAATGCTAGAAAATGCATGGAAATAATAAAAAGGGTCCTATAGCAAATAATAAAACGGTCTGTTACAGAAAAAAATTCAGAAAAATCAAAAACTTTGCCTAAAAAAATTCAAAAAAATACCTAAAAAAATTTAAAAATTACGTGAATAAACAGGCTTTTTGCTGCAAATGAAAAGAATAAACAAGAAAAAAGAAAAAAAGGTGTCATCTGCGCTCATTCCCATTATGAGAATGAGCGCAGATGACACCTTTTTTTCTTGTTATGTTTTATACATGTTGCTGGTCTGCATACAATTGGTGGTTGCAGCCACCCCATTGGGGAATAGGCGCGTCCCCGCTCCTCCTGTACTATGAAAGGAATAAACAGTTGAAGAAAAAAAACATAAAAACGGTAATTTTTTTTACATTGACTCCTATGGGATTCGCCTGTTTAACCTTGTTCAACTGAACCACTGAAAATCTGGGCAACACTCGCTGCAGTCCGGCATTCTGTGAATAGATTAACCATTACTTCTCTATGGGACAATTTCGCTGTCGCTGAATTGCAACCATCTGAGGCGAACTGCACTTTATTTCGCTGCCAATTCGCCAGTATTTGGTGAATTGCCAGTTTTCTGAATAGACAAACTGCCACAAAATTGCACCGAACGGGGAAACTCACCATTCGGTGCAGTTCGATGGCAAGTTCGGCTCTTTTTGAATAACTCCTAGTGTCATTTTTATAGACAGTGAGGTTCAGGCAGCTATATGCAGATTATTCTGAAACAAAAACCATCAGGTTTTTGCAGCTCTGTCAACGCGCGTCCTAGCGCTTTGATGGAGAGGGCTGCTGCACGGACGCAGCATGGCTGCTGTTGCGCTCACAATTCGTGTGCGCGGTACAGCGTGTGGCTGGCCCCGTTGCAGCGTCTCGATGCTGCGACGGACACCAAAAGGCAGGTCAGTATGGGCACACATACTGCGGTCGTCTGACGCCAGCCTGAAAGTGTCAAAATTTACATATACGATCCTATGAATGATTATAAAAAGGTCTGCTAGAGAAAAATGAAAAAACGCTTTTAAAAATAAATAAATAAATTTGCTGAAAAAATCCCCAAAAATGCCTAAAAGATCCTAAAAAAATCAATAAATAAAGACACTTTACTGCAGATTAAAAGAGTAAACGGTTTATTGGATATTGAATTAAAATGGGAATATTTTTAACATTGAAGCCTATGGGATTCGCCTGAATAAACCTGTCGAATGAAACCACCGAACAGCAGGGCATTTCACTGACATTTCACTGCTGTTCGGTGTCTCTGAATAGATTAACCATAGCTTCTCTATGGGGGATTTCACTGCCTTCGAACAGGCACCGTACTTGCTGGCAGTTTGCCAAAATTTGGCGAACTGCCTGCTCTCTGAATAGCCAAATGGCACTGAAATGGCACCGTATGGGGAAATTCCCTGTTCAGTGACATTTCGGGGCCAGATCGTCTCTCTCTGAATAACCCCATTATACTTTATAGGGTCTATTCACTAAACGGAGAAGTCAGGATTGGAGAATTGGAGAATTGGCAGGAGACGGAACAATCTAGACCAAATAGCCGATTTGGAAAGTGAGATAAATGGGAGAATTTTTCTGGTTTGGCTTTTTTGACCTAGAATTTTCTCTTCTCCTGCCAATTCTCCAAACTTTAGTTTGGAAACTTTAGTGACTAGACTGGTATATGTATTATTTATTCTTCAAGGGTTTTAAGTATGTGAAGGATGATTACATGTAGCCTATATAGCGCATGTTTATTCCTGGAAAAATGCATTGAAATTTCTAGTCTTTCATATGTGACCTTGGAAGATAAAAGCATATATTGTTACAAGGTGACACGTTTGACGAACACAAAGTATAACTAATGTTTGGCTATACTAACCGGTGTGCTTGTGAGGAGGGTGGAATAGAGGAGGACCGTTCCTTTGAGAAATCATTTTTTTTTTTATAGATTTATGGATTTATAGAGGTTATTTCTTATGTGACAAGCTCTGTATGCTCTTCCTGTAGGAATAGGGAGTAAAGGACAGTGGGTTTTTGGTAATGTGGATTCTTCTGGGGATCAACGCGCTTCTCGGGTAGTGAAGGGTCTTACTGGAGAGGTGATCATTATTATTTTATTCAATAATTGCCGATTTCTGCAACATTACAGCAAAACGATTTGTAAGGAGCATTTAAAGTGATGCTGATGTTAATGGCTCTTGCCTCATGGTTAGTGGACATACTTAACATTTAACACAGCATTTAAAGCACGCCTGTCATGCTCGTTGCTGGCTGCCGCCATTGTCTGTCTCCTATAGGCTGGCCCTTCTGATCTCACCTGACTGTTAAACATCAGCAGCTCTGATTGGACCTCAGTTTTCTGTCCCAATGTAGCGGCAATGTAATGTTAAGATGGTAGGTGTGCTTTAATTTTAATTATAAGGGCACTGATGTATAAGCTAACAAATGCCCTTCTGAACTTGTTATTTCTCAGATTTTTATTATGTACTGTCAGGACCGGATTAACATAGGGGCTAGCCCCATAATAGGCCCACAGAAAGGATAACTATGTCTGCATTGATGCGCATTTGGACCACTGTTTATCAGACTCCATAGCATCTTCAGGGTCATTTGAGGTATCACTGGAAAGGCCAGAGCAAGGCCTTTCCGATGATACCAAACATGAACAGGGTTTATGTAAAAATAAAAAATAGAATAGTTTTTTCTTTTTCTTTCTAATGCAGCAATATTGCTCACTTTTCAATTATAAGGTGAACAATGTTGCTGCACTAACTCACCATCTCATTTCTCATGACACACACAAGAGTGGAAGTGATGGCACAATCCGTTATTACGCATTGTTCCATCAAAAACCTAAACCTCCACACTGCAGTGAGGAGCACTGGGGGGGGGGGACTTTGGAACCCTACCTCTCTAATCTTTAAGCTGCACAAGTTCAAGTGAGACGTCATTGGACAGGTTAGAGTCTAGCCTTTGCATTGATGCCAAACATGACCATGTAAAATCTAAAAGAAAAAAAGTTTATTTATTTGTTAGTTTCAAAGCAATGGCATTGTTCATTTGTCCAGTATAAAATGAGCAATACCACTGCTATTACTCACCTTCTTATTTCCCACGCTGGGAGCAAGGCCAGTGTTTTATACATAGTCATATTATTCAGAAAAATTATTTTACACTTTGTAAATGATATCTGAATGGGAATTTCCTCACACAGTATCTGTCTGGCTAGATACACCCATATCTGCACTATTAAACAACCTAAAATATGTTTTCATTTCACTAAATTCCAAAATAGCCACCAAAGGTTTCAGCACCAGACCCATAGAGATCTTAATCCGGCCCTCATACTGTATATTCAGGAGCCATTACAGCTTCTTTAAATAGTTATAGTACTTGATGTTGTGTGACCAAACACACAAATTTTCCTGGTATGGAAAGACGGTAAAGGAACATTGTCCTGTTACAGCCAGACTAACAATTTCATTTCCTTTTTTTTTTTTCATTTTTAATTGAGTAAATGTGTTAATTCAGCAATGAGGCAAGTAGAATTTTATTCTGTGTCTACATCTGTGTACAATATCTCCAGTGTATTGTGTAATAGTGTCCTTGAAAAGGTTTTCAACGATATAGGATCCAAAGATAAATGGGACGCCCTTTGTTCAAATGCCCCTGTGCTTTCATTCATGATAAATGCTGAGTGCGTATAACGTTTACCATTTTTCACGAGCCTGTGACCTTAGCCGTGTTCAAAAAGAACATCCCGGTCTTCATATTCTACTATAATTATCCCATAATCATTGTATGGGATGATACACTACTGTGTAACGTCTTCAATATATTAATGTATCCTGAATGATTTAGAGCCCCGTGATTGCATCCTTCATAGCTGCAGCTCATTCTCTGCCTTGATTTGTTCCTAGTTCTTTCTCATTCTTATTGTTTAGACATTGGTTATGTGGAATCTTTCATGGTTTTTCCTGGGAGTCACACACCCTAGACCAGGGATCTCAAACCCTGCCCCTCCCCTCATATGTCGATGACTTCTCATTCCCAGAAATTTTTGACTGCAATGAATGACCAGAGGATTGTGGAAGTTCTACATTAACAACATCTGGGGGGGGGCAGAGTTTGAGATTCCTGCATTAAAGAATACCGTCCAGCGTTCTCTTGATGTTCCTGCCACCAATGGCTCCTTAGTTTCAGTTCATTAATTTCCATTTTGTTTCTCAACCCCTTAAGGACCAAGGGTCTTTAAAGTCAATACATTGGTCCTTAAGGGGTTAAGATGCTTCTAGAGATTGGTATCGAGTAAACCTTCCTCAGATTACTCTGCTATCTTGTAAAGATTTACAGGGTTATTCAGAGGGAGCTGATCTGAATAACCCCCTATCTGTCATACGTATGTGCTATTACAGCACGAACCACGATGATCTACTTTGGAAAAGTGTAACTCGATTGTGTCACACATTGATTTTAAACTTTCGGACAAAAGCTGCAAACTGAGCAATAGACAACATAAAATGCAGGTACATTTGGAAGTGAAGTTGAAGTAGCTTTCATTTAGCAGTTTGCAGCGTTCAATGTAATAATGATAAAGGTGGATGAGCTTCACTGATATTGATTTCCAAATTAAATTTAAATCAAAACTGAATTTGACGTGTTTTCAGTTATTTTTACGTATCCTTTAAGGTGTAACTTATGATGGCGTTCAGGATAAATTCCAGGCGAATATCCATCCCTGTAATAAATTATGTACATGCGAAACACTTTGACAAAAGGACATCCAAACGCTTGCGTCCCTCTGAAGATTTTGAAGGTCAGTTCAGAATCAGTTAGACGTAGTTGCTGGCTGTGCGACTCCATCGCTATTTCTGGCCGGCTCCCCGCTGATCGCTTCTCCCCGAGGATTACGCAGGGGGATAAACTGACAAATAAAAAGGCATTTATACTTTCAAAAGCTGACGGAGGCTTTCTGATTTCAAAGGCAAATTTTCCTGGTGAGGAAATGACGTCCCTGTCAGTGTCCCAGTAATGTGATAGACGCTAGGGAGTTTGTAATATTTAGGAGTTTTCACTCCAGTCATTCCAGACACTGTTGATGTAAACCACTGGGTTACACCGGCATCACTATGTCCACCCTCTCACACGGAGGGCGGGAGACTATCAGGTCTCTATTCACCAAAGGGTGAAGTCTGGAGAATTGGCAGAAGTGAAAAATATAGGTCAAAATAGCCAAACCGCAAAAAATTCTCCCATTTATCTCACTTTCCAAATCGGCTATTTGGTCTAGATTGTTCTCTTCTCCTGCCAGTTCTCCTGAGTTTCACCCTTTATTGAATAGACCAGTATAACTCCTCTTCCGCCCCAAATGACTGTAAAGAGGTATGCAGTATTCTGTATTATAATTATTCTGTGATGACCGACATTAAGATGTCAAAAAACTAAACATCAAAGCATTGATGTCCATTATGGGTGTAACTGCGGTGCAGATCAGCCATCCAAAGAAGGAAATTCCACCAGCAGCAGATGAAGTTACTGCAAATAAAAGTGTATAGCGCTGAGCAACACTACTAGAATTATTCTTAGGTAGAAGGTGTAAAATGTGGCTATTCTCCAGTTACCATTGTCTCCACAGTGTTTGCAAAACCAGTGAATATACTTCAATGATTTTAAACTGGTGATCTCCATAGACCTCCCATAAAACTATGGTGGAAACAATGGTAGAAAACTTGGACTGTAACACGAGTGGAAACTACAGTGAAATCTACCTTAAATTGCTGCGTCAGAGAGTGTGGTGGAAACCTTGGCTTAGAGATACACTAAAAAATCTTCAGCAGAGACGACAGTGGAAAGAACAGTGACGTGTACAATAAATTATGGTGGTGGTTGTCTTGTGAACAGAGAGTTCACCTCAGCTTGGCCATACTTGCTTCTCTGAAGTTAAACCACCGGTGCTATGTAAAGAACGGTGATTAGTGAATAACCCTGTAAAATTCTGTATTTTGAGGCTTCATTGGGTACACAGCCTAGAACCCATGGATTCATTTAAAAAAATCGTGCCTGCCAATTTGATAGATTTGACTCAGAAGCTCAAAGTATGACATCTCAGTATTGGTCTTCAGGGTCAAATCTTTGTAGTTTTTGCAGCTGTACCAGAAGTGGACCCCTTGCCTATGGGGTATTAGCTAGCCATATACCCTCTTGACAACACCTTACAAGGCCGAAACTATCATCAGAGCTTGCTCTAGCTCTTGTGCAAAGAGGAATGCCTCGGCATTTCAGTTCTGGCCACCCTTTCTGGGTGACAGCAGTCTTTTCTGTAATGTCACCATCAGACTAAAACTTTGTGAGACCTGAACAGGAACCCACTGTGCTATTACCTATTCTCCAGACCAGTGGTTCCCAACCACGGTCCTCAAGTACCCCAACAGGTCAGGTTTTCCAGATATCCAAAGCACAGTACAGGTGATATGATTTGCTGCTTAGTGATTGCAGGATTCAGTCTGCATTTACATGGGGGTACTTGAGATCCGTGGGTGGGAACCACTGCTCCAGACCCTCACAGACCTTGTGCTGGTGTTGTCCATTCTGCCCGTTGTCAGGGCCCTCACAAACCTTGTTTTTGTTCACTCAGCTGTTCCAGACACCCCACTGGTAATTCAGCCCTCTGTCCAGTCTATTGACCCAACACAGCGGGTCATGTCTGGTTCTTCTGGTTACGACCACCTCCATCTTCCCAACACTTGTTTTTGTACAAAATGTTATGTTTTTTTACAGAATTGTCATGTAGATGTGCATTTTAGGGTTTGTGTGAGCTTCAAAAATTCAAGACATGGCATCTGAATTCATAAAACGTCCAGTTCACTCCATACGGAATTTATGTTGGACAAAAATTCTTAAAGCTAGTTTTCCATTGCTCAGCGCAATGTATTTACTGAAAATAAAGAACGGACGCAGAGTCATCTGGAAAAGCAATTGAAAGCAAGGGGAGCCAAGCTTAGACTTTACAAAACTATACATTTCTTTCTTTCATTTTGTTGTGTTTTTTACTCAGGAGGATAGTAATATAGTGTCAAGAATTCTGTTACAACATATCGAGCAACCTTGTAAATAAATAGAGCCAAACATATGTTATGCATTAACTAGTATATATGACTTGCATAGTAAGGCATGTAAAGGTAATTTATAAACATAATTATGCACAAATCACATACTTTACATAATACAAAAATACAAATGTTAATGTATAAGCGGGTTTGTGCTTTTGTATGCTTGTATCTTTTGTGCTTGACTTATTTATATATTCTAAATGCACTTTATTCATTATGTGTGATTGTTATAATTACGTTTATCTAGATGGATAGCGTTTGAAGGACCAAATTTCTTAGGACAACAACTGCTGCTGGAAGCAGGGCAGATCCTAAACTGGACCGAGTACAGTGGGTGGAAGGCCATCGGCTCACTGCGTCCTTTGAAACAGGTAATAGAAGTCCTGCCTGAACCAGTAATGGGGAAATGGTCAGGAAAACTAATGAATTAGTCCCCAGGGCCTCCTGACACTGAAGCAAATTACATTGTTATTATTACATAGCTACATAGGTCGAAAAAAAGAAGATGTGCATCTATCAAGTTCAGCCATTCACACTTCAGCCACCTACTGTTCTTGATCCAATAGAAGGCAAAAAAGACCAGTCTGAAGCACTTTCCAAATATGCAACAAAATAGGAAAAAAATCCTTTATGACCCCAGAATGGCGGGCATATTTCTCCTTGGATCAAGCAGTTTTATCCCACATATTAAATCTTATAACATGTTGTTGCAAGAAATCATCCAGTCGTTGGTTAAAAGCCTGTACAGACACTGATCTTGTGGCCATAAGAATGAAATATGCCGATTATAGTGCAGCTTTGAGAATTATTTCTACTTGGATTAAAAAAATATATACAATTCGGTGCATTCACTACATGCAAGGACAAGACATCATTGTCCGTTTAGACCCAATAGATCCCTTCTCCAGCCATACCGACCAGTCATCTCTCAACTGGATCCTCGTTATGAGTGGACATGCAAAACACTGATCACTAAAGAGCCATTTACATAATAGCTACATAGTAATATACAGTGTGTACAGAATGTATTCAGACACCTTATTTTTTCACATTTTATTGTGTTACAGCCTCACTCTAAAATTGTTCAAATTGATTTTTTTCACAGCCCTCTGCACTCAATACCCCGCAACTTTCAAAGCCCAAAAAAATGAATTTTTGACAATTTTGCAAACTTATTAAAATGAAATATCAAATTGACTAAAATATTCAAACCCACCAAATGCACTATATATTGATAAACGACTGAATTCTACCAGGACAACAATTCTCTGCAACTTTTATTGCTGTTGTTGCAAAGACGAGGACAATAATGTTTTGAAGCTATTAGTGCTGCTTTCTGCTATATATTTGTTAATATGACATTAACAGGGCTATTCAGAGAGAGGTGAAAACCTTGAGAATGACTGGAGAATTAAAAATTCTAGGTCAAAATAGTCAAACCAGAAAAATGCTCCCATTTATCTCACTTTCCAAATTGGCTATTTGGTCTAGATTGTTCATTCTCCTGCCGATTCTCAAGGTTTTCACCGCTCTCTGAATAACCCTGTAAGTCCTTTTAGGACACTAATAGAGCTACAGCTTTGTTTAATTTCCTTTACCCTTTGCCCCTGCCAGACTCCAGTATATTTCAGGATTAAGAATCGACACAACGACAAATACTTGACATTAACTGGAACCCTGATGGATACAAGTGCAACATTTGTTTGCGTGTCTGCGAGGAACGGTCAAAACACGCAGATCTGGTATTTCTGTCGTGGACTTCTGAAATCCAAGGTAAATAATGTAAAACCTGTCGAGATCAGAACTCTGAGAAATGTCCCCCTAATTACCTGTACAGGTCTTTTCATGTAGGGCGGCTCACCATATGTCCACTGGTTGGCTGGTCAACTGGTGACAAACAGCCATCATGGATTATTTAGAATTTTGTAGAAAACATTTTGTCTCTAGAGCTGTATAGGAAACGGTCTTTCGTCAAGTAGGTTTTCTAGGAAGTGTTTAAATATGATTTTGATCAAAGTGGAGATATTTGTTTTAAGGCAGTAACACAAATCAAGGCCTGAGGCGTTTACCTTTGTGATGGACATCAGATACTTTGTTTGGGTTATCAACAAAGGCAGCTTCTAGTAATTGGTCTGTCAATGTGAAATGGTGTCAAGATGTCTGTGATAGCTGGATGCAAGGCAGAGCAGAGATATTCTCACTGTGACAATCACAGAGCTCTAGGAATATAGAGATAGTTAGGTCTGCGGTTGGAGCACTCAACCTGATGAAATCTGTTTAACAGCACTTCTGCAGGTCTGATTACATGGAAAACTATTGTGAGAAGAGGATTTTTATCATTTTTTTGATGAGACGTTCAAGCCACTTGTCGTTAAGAAGAGAACCACTAGAGGAACATGATGAAATCGAGCCCTGATGCTGGCATATTTTTGCTCCTCATCTCGTTCTCTCCTCCCATCTCGTTCTCTTATCCTTTCTTCCTAGGCCGTTGATCAGCAAATTTAGCCCTCCAGATGTTTTTGGAACTACATTTCCCCTTGAGGCTTAGCCAACCTAATGAGTAACTGAGTATCTTGGGATATATAGTTCCAAAACATACAGTTGTGTTCAAAATTATTCAACCCCCAATGCTGTAAAGGGTTTTAGGGAATTTAGTGTACATTTGTAATTGTATTCAGAATGAAATCCTACAAGGACTTTTTAAAGAACCATATGCAGCTAAAATGACATCAATTGGTTTTGTAATACAGTAGTAAATGTTTCTTTTGTGAATTCTTCATTGACACAATTATTCAACCCCTTAAAGACTACCACTCTGAAGAACAGAGGTTCATTCAAGTGTTTTCAATCAGGTATTGAAAACACCTGTGGATGTCACGGAGCAGCAATAAAGCATAATAAGCACCAATTAGGCAGCTTTAAAATGACTGTGATACTCAGCTCCTTCTAGACATTTACTGGTGTGGTTACAAACATGGTGAAGTCAAGAGAATGGTCCAGGAAGACAAGAGAAGAGGTGATTACTCTTCACAGGAAGGGCAATGGCTATAAGAAGATTGCAAAGATGTTAAAAATACCAAGAGAGACCATAGGAAGCATCATTCGCAAATTCAAGGCAAAGGGCACTGTTGAAACGCTACCTGGTCGTGGCAGAAAGAAGATGCTGACTTCGACTGCTGTGCGATACCTGAAGCATAGAGTGGAGAAAAGTCCCCGTGTGACTGCTGAGGAACTGAGAAAAGATTTGTCAGATGTGGGTACTGAAGTTTCAGCTCAGACAATACGGCGCACACTGCGTAATGAAGGCCTCCATGCCAGAACTCCCAGGCGCACCCCCTTGCTGTCTCCAAAGAATAAGAAGAGTCGACTGCAGTATGCCAAAAGTCATGTGGACAAACCACAGAAGTTTTGGGATAGTGTTCTGTGGACTGATGAAACAAAATTAGAACTGTTTGGGCCCATGGATCAACGCTATGTTTGGAGGAGGAAGAACAAGGCTATGAAGAAAAGAACACCTTGCCTACTGTGAAGCATGGCGGGGGGTCAATCATGCTTCGGGGCTGTTTTGCTTCTGCAGGTACAGGGAAGCTTCAGCGTGTGCAAGGTACCATGAATTCTCTTCAGTACCAGGAGATATTGGATGACAATGTGATGCAGTCCGTCACAAACCTGAGGCTTGGGAGACGTTGGACCTTTCAACAGGACAATGATCCCAAGCATACCTCCAAGTCCACTAGAGCATGGTTGCAGATTAAAGGCTGGAACATTTTGGAGTGGCCATCGCAGTCACCTGACTTAAATCTGATTGAGAACCTCTGGTGGGACTTAAAGAAAGCAGTTGCAGTGCGCAAGCCTAAGAATGTGACTGAACTGGAGGCTTTTGCCCATGACGAATGGGCGAAGATACCCATAGATCGCTGCAAGACACTTGTGTCAAGCTATGCTTCACGTTTAAAAGCTGTTATAACTGTAAAAGGATGTTGTACTAAGTACTAAGATTGAATGTCACTTCTGGGTTGAATAAAATTGATAATGATGTGAGCACAGAAAAGACATTTGTGGTTATTTCATTATAAATGTTATGTTATATTTGTCTGACCTACACGTGCCTCTTTGATTTAATTGTAAGCAAGATGACTGAATGATCAAAATCAATGTCAAACTGGCCAAAACACTCAATTTCAGTGGGGGTTGAATAATTTTGAACACAACTGTATGGAGGGCCAAGGTTGTTAACTGATGCCCTAGGCAATTATTCCACCCAGGCTCTTTTCCCCTGCACTTCAGCTTCTTTTTCTCCATCTGCCCAAGCCCCAGCTTCCTTTACATCACCCTTCATTTTTTTGTATATGCTTTCACGCATAGTACATCCATCTTTAGATGTTCTTCTTTTTGCCCTGGTCAGGCAGGTCACTTGTTTTCCAAGCGAGCGATGATCAAACTGATGCGTTCTGCACCTGATATCATGAAATAAATCTATCGAGTCGCAGGAAACCATGAAAACGTTGCTTTATTAAACCATTTCTATAAAGTACGTGATGAAGCTGGATGTTTCTGTGAGACACTTCCATTTTTCTGTCTTCATTTTTCTACTGCTGCCTCCGTACAACTTGGTGCAGGTCGTACGTCTTGCAGATATTCCCGGCGAGCATGTCTAGCTTTGTTTTTCATTCGTACCGTGGAGACCTTGCAAGGATTTAAGCTACAAGAATATTCAGAATCTCTGGCATCACAGGTTTGTCCAATAACACCTTGTTTAACCTAATTCAAGGAGGAGCATACACCTACTATTCTGAATAAGGTGCGCATTATGTGCATACTGGAACCTGTCAGTCTTTCACCTATAGACGTTTGCATACACTTATACAGTGACTTTCCATGTACCATATTCTTTTTTTGCTTCGATTTTTCTTTTTTTACAGCTTTCGTGGGTAAAGAATAAGACGTGACGTTATCATCATAAAGGGTTTTTAAAATGTTATTATCTCAGTCTGCTTTATATAACGCCATTGTTAATGGTTTTGCCTTTCAGGCGACTGATTCTTGCTTGGATGTCATAGGAGGCAAAAACTTACCTGGGGCGAAAGTGTCATTGTGGGTAGAAAATGGGAAACACAGACAGAAATGGAGGATCAATAAAGATGGAACAATCACTTCATACTTAAGTGATGACCTTGTGCTAGATCTGAAAGGTAAGGTCACCTTTGCTAATCCATCCAATGTCTTATAAGTTGAGTGCCGGTGCGGTGAAATCAGGATGTTTGACCTTCCTCTTCTTGCCGTCGACTTTATGCAAGTGCCTGGATCTTTAGCTGGAAGCATGCATGGCTTAGCACCACGCACATCAGTGTCTCAATAGCAAACCTGTACTGGCTGTGTACTAGCTGGTAGTCAGGGTGGCTACCTTCTGCTTACCTAGTAATTCCATTCTAGTTTGATTGAGTTGCATCTGAGCTTTAAATTGCACCCGTCAAGCGCAACATAAGCTGGGCTCATTGGAAAGGGAATTTCTTCATACGTATATGTTTTCATTTTCCCCTATATAAAATTTGCCATTGCTCACTTATCGTGGCATGCCAACAGAGTGGATAACTGCTGCGTAAGAGCCATCCTAGACCAGTGGTTCTCAACCCTATCCTCAAGTCCCCTTAACAGGCCAGGTTTGCAGTATATTTCACAACACAGGTGATATGATTTGCTGCTCAGTGATTGCAGGATTCAGTCTGCATTTCCCCAAGGTAACCCCTAAAACCTGGACAGTTGGGGGGGGGGTTGAGGACAGGTTTGAGAACCACTCACTCCAGCAGCCGATTGAGTGCTAATGTGACATTGTGTCTGCGTCACATCAGACAGCCAATCACACATCACTGTGCAAATGACCCTTCTTCAGTGGTACCTATGGAGGAGGAACACGGAGGCACAGGGTTCTGGAATCAGGCGAGTGTGGTCTGTGATATCTTAAGGGATGAGCGATCACTCGTTGATCTTATGACCCAATATAATGTCCACCACCTGATGAGACACCACATGAAAAGTGTCAATGAAACTATACAGCCTGTACTGACATAGATAAATAAGTATGATTTGTCACGTTAAGGCTGCAATATGACCCAGGTCACGCCAAGACCCGCAGTGTACCTCGTACGTTCTGTCTGCACGATGTAACCCAATAAACTGGAGTATTGCATTTTAGGAAGTGGTGCACTGGACTGCTCTTATAATGAAGCACAGGGGAAGTGAAGCCGTCACAGACACGTTAGCTTTAAATACCTTAGAGTTGAGTATATTATGATGAACTTTACTTTTTACAATGTATTAATATGTGAGAGGGGACTTGTAGCCTGTGACAGGCCGCTAAACTAAGAAGGACCTGGAAACGTCAGAATACTCCGGCATGAAGCCACGTTTTTTACAGAGACTTTTAATACGCTAAAAATAAACTCATGATGGATAGCAAAAGAGTAATTGCAAACCCTCATCCTCCTGCACTGGTGTCAGGTTTGTGTCGGGTCACACAGGATGTGGTTTGGAGAGAGTTAATGTTGTGTGATTTTTATTTTTTATGCAGAAAATATAAAGTATTTTTAATTAAGGCGCATTAAATTGTTTTAAAGTAGCATTAGACAGGGGACAGATACTGTAAGTGTCTCAGGGGCAGCACTCATATAGTCACACTGCTGTACATGTCACTAGGGCCTCTCTTGGCATCATTACCCTCGTCTGCCATATCACACCTATGGGGTCAGAAATTGCATTGAGATTCTCACTGTACAGGGAAAGGACTGGGTCTGTGTTTCAGCAGAGATGGGGCTTGAAGAAAACATTGAGGGTTATTGACAAAAAACGGTGTCTGCTGAAGTTGCAAACTCGGGAGAAAAAAAGCTTTTGTTGCAGTGTTGACAAGGGCCAGCTTTTCTAAACAGTGAAGCTTCTCCTGCCTCTGGATTCTTTTGTGAAAACAAAGGCTTTGTCAACATTGCAAAAAACGCAATTTTCACCAGTGTTTGCAACTTCACAAACCCTGGTGCTTACAGAATGACCCCCTATATCTTTTTATCAATAACCTGATGATTCTGATAAATCTTCCATTACCTCGCTTTATTTTTTTATTTTAGGAGGAAATTTCTACGATCAAAATTACATTGTGGTAAACCGGGTCCAACAAGATGTAGCAACCCAAAAGTGGGACATTGAAATACTGTGAAGTGGGAAAAATGCCGCAGGGGGGACACAAAGGATCCGTGTTTTATTGAAAATATTTCAATTTACGCAGTGGAAAAAAAAATACCCTAAAGAATCAAACTACTGAAGTCATATTCCACTGGATTGCAACTCAATAAACCTGCTTGGCAGACGCCCAGGAAGATGGATTTAAAAATGCAATTTCCTACACTTGCAGAGCAAAAAAATGCCCCACTGGTCAGGAAAGTAAAGTGCCAGGAAACTGTCAGGAGTAAACTTCATTTTATTACCATAATCCCATCATGCTCATCTGCTCGGGGGGGGGGGGGCTAGTGATCCGCAGGTTGTTTTTTGGGAAAAACCGTTTCCTGTCACCTTTTTGATTCTACAATGTGTCGCTCGTTATATTTACTTCTCTCCTCTGACTTTCTGGAGAAGGAGACGGCTCACACCAAAGACTTACTGCTTATACGTGTAACTATTCATGGGAAGTGAGGATCTGCAAACTGAACCATGTTATATATAAGAAGATGTACAGATAAATTAAAATGATTTCCTTTATTTGTGATATATTCTGGTATATAATTGTGTGTTAGCCATGAATTCCTGCAGGAAGAAATGTTTTCTATAATCTATTGATCATCTATAAATCTATTATTTATCTTTCTAGCATCTATACATCTGCTGTCTGTATATCTATCTATCAATCATCTGTCTATCATCTATTATCTATCAATCTATTATTTATCTTTCTAGCATCTATACACCTGCTGTCGGTCCATAAATCTATCCTGTATCTGTCTATTACCTATCTATCACCTCTGTATCCCTCTATCCAATCAAAGGTAATATAAAGGTGATATATCTATTGAATCTATCTTACATTATCGCTGATTTGCTTCCTCAGTTCTAGACAAGAGACTCACAAAGGTCAGGAATTTGCAGAGAATTTATTCAATATCAATGCTTTGGCTACAAACTCCGCCTTTTATCCCCAAGAACACATGGACGTGATATATACTTGTGATATATTTAGAATTCTATTTATATAAAACTGGATGTAACGTGCGGGTGTATATATTTCTGTAAATCATAAAGGTCAGGACACATTCTTTTAAATTTATATTTGATTTCTGTGCCTCGGTGGGTGTCTGATTATATATATTTACATAAAGGATGGACACCTTTTGAGGAACATTAACAGATGATGCTTCCTGGGTTCCACACGGATTGTTTCATATAGTTATAATATGTCTTCTTACAAGAGTCGCTTCAAAAACAGGAGGATATATAGTGATAGAGGATGTATGTTTCCATGTTACAGGTTTTTTTTCGTTGCGTGTTAAATTTCTCCCTAGGTGTATTTTCATTCTGCATCAAGATTCACAGTCTGTGGTTGTAAAATATATTTTTTTAGACTTTTAATTAAAACGTAAAAAAATTGTGAATATTGATTTTCAACTTCTTTTGTCCAAACTAACTGTACT
This sequence comes from Leptobrachium leishanense, assembly GCA_009667805.1. Taxonomy (NCBI): domain Eukaryota; kingdom Metazoa; phylum Chordata; class Amphibia; order Anura; family Megophryidae; genus Leptobrachium; species Leptobrachium leishanense. The sequence continues at coordinate 61,005,161 of CM019064.1, forward strand.
ACAATAAATCTACCCATCGGGAGCACGTTGCAGCAGTTCCAAAAGCATAAGAATATGCGTGGCAGGAGGTTCTGTAAACTTGCTGCCGTGAGTCACTTTACTGGGACCACATGTTTCTTCTGTGACAAAATGGGATTATAACAATGTATCACACAGCCCTTACATATAATTCCTTTCTAACTCCCAGGCTGTAAAGCCAGCCAGACTAAGGATATATACACAATCATGCTGATGATTCAGGGTGTAAATCCACAATAACCAGCTGGCAATTTACTTACCACCCCATAATTTGCTATATATATATATACTTATTTAAGTTGTGGTGAAGGGCAAAAATGAGATTAAAAGCCTCCACACTGTAAATAATAAAGTTTATTATTGCAGAAGCCATTTGCGCATCACAGCAATTCAAAGAACTGCATCACAGAGCTCATGTGCTACATTCCCCATATGTAGCAAAGAACTCTGGGTAAGACATGCAAATGACATCTGCACTTTCTCACTTTTTTGCATCCTAGGTCTGCTTTCACGCAGAACCCTTCAATCCATGCCATGCCATACTAGATGGCTTTTCTTAGCAGAGAGCAGGTTTATGCAGCTGGTCAAAGCCACTCCTGGACAGTGCTGTTTCGGGTTTGCTGGACCCTCTTCAGCAGGAGCTAGGCATGACCAGTTGCAGTTTGATGCTTAACCCATACCAATACTTATTTAATACTTATGCACCTGGATAGTAACATGTTCCTGCTGGCTGAGCATCATGGGAAATATAGTCCAGTAGTCTGTGGCTGGACGGATGACCATCGCTTGCACAACCTATAAGCGCAAGCAGTACAGGCACATGTTAGCAGGGAATTATATATGATGTTATTATCAGAGGACCGCTTAATTCACGTTTCCTTTTTTATTATCAAATAAATGTCATAACGTGAGTGCGTGCAGGGAACGCCGCTGTGCAGAATGCTAGGAGTGTTCTGGAACAAAACCCAGGAGCACTTTTGGCCGCCGCTGCACTGATGGGACAGGAAGAACATGATTGGAAACATTCTGACTACAAGCCCAGAACTCCGAGCTCTAAATCCCAGCTAGGAAAACTGGCGACTCGTGCAGCATGTGACTTCACATTTCCCGGCCAATGAAGTACAGAGCTTATACCTTGGACATGCTATTAAATGTTTTACATCTGTCTTTCTAGTGATTCTGTAAATCTCGTCACTGCCAAATACGTAATACACTGTATAAATTAGAAGTAAAGTTTTTATCGCTCTATAAAGTCGAGTAAAGGTATAGAAAGAATCCCCTCTGGATATTTTGCAAGGGAAGCAGTTTCCATGGAAACAGTGAAAAGTTCCTATTCTATTGCAGCATAATTTCTTTTTTGTTCTTTTAAATAGTACAATACACGCGTGTATGCCAGTCTGCATTCAGATCTCCTAATAAGAAAACAAATACTGAATCTACAAGGTAATATCCAGCCTCTGTGCCGTTTCCATGACCGGCTGTGCTGAAAATAGAGATTTCTTTTTACTTACTCATTCAGCATTTGTTAATGTTTGTAGTTTTCGTATTTTTCTTTCTAAACAGATTAGATACTGATATTTCCAGTCCATTTGAGGCCGGGGTCAGACGAGCGTTTTTAAGAGCGGAAGGAATGTCCGTGAGAGTGAACGTTCCTTCCACTCTGACGCCCGTCTGGCCTCCTCACTGAGCGCAGTTAGTGCACTCAGCGCTGCAAGACTCGATCCTCGTATGGAGGATCGTGCTTTGCAGCCCCGTCGACGACGTGTCATAGTGCTTCAACGGGGAGGCTTTTAAAACGTCCGCAGCACGCCCGCTGTTGCAGGCGCAATTTGTGTGCACATTACAGTGTGTGGCCGGCCCCGTTGAAGCATCACAAGGCTGCGACGGACGCTGGGAGGCACGACGGTACAAGCACACATAGTGCGCTTGACTGACCCTGGCCTTAACCTGCATGATAAAGGGACGCTCTAAGACACATAGCCAGCAGTATATCCGAAATTGCGTTAACTATCTGGACACGTTATGGAGGAATGCAAATAAATTTATATAAGCTCCAGAATGAGTTCCAAAAGTTGCATTGCGTTAGACATAGCAGCCAACATACTGCCACTCCCAAAAATGCCCTCCTAGCCTGGAAAGATGCTGTCTGGAACAAACGCAGCAGCACTAGAAAGCTGAGCCCTCCCCTGGCTGAGGCATTCTGACCAGCAATTAGGAAGCCACACACAGCAAAAGCTGCTGGAGACAAATGCGAGACTGTCACGAGATTGCGTGTACAGAGACAAGTGGCAACGTCTGCTATTCCAAGTGCTGCGGACATCCTCCCATCATGCAATGCACGCACAGCATGTATAATAGAACCTAAAAACAGCAGAATATTACCCCCTATCCTTAGCATTCCAAGGGCGATATTCCAACCCGAGTGCGAACGTACCCAGAGCTATTGTAAACGTCACACACAGAGCCTTTAGGCCCCCGGCACACGAGCGTAACAGAGAGAGGAAGGAACGTCCGTGAAAGTGGGCGTTCCTTCCACTCTCTGCGCTCAGCGTACAAAGCGCGATCCTCCTATGGAGAATCGCGCTTTGTATCCTGTCAGCGTCCGTTTAGCTTTTTGACGGGGAGGGCTTTTTCACGTGCGGTGGAGGGCTTTCCCCGTCAAAAACCCACGGACGCAGGGAAGTGCGGGCGCACATGAGCCAAAAATACGCTCGTGTGCCGGGGGCCTTAAAGGGCCCTATTCCACAGTTATCAATAAGATAACTACAGGAGACATTAGACATAACCACAGAAGCCGTTATGTGTAACGTTATCTTATCGACACGAATCGCAGTTCCACTCTTTCTGCAAACTGGGTTTGTGGCTCCAGTATAGCCATAGGCGTGTGCACAGGGTATGGCCTGGTTTGCCTAGACACGCTCTAATGTTGGGTGAGAGGTTCAACTTTGACGAACCCTAGATTGATATTTTGGATGTTCTTAATCTGGTTCATGATGAGTATGAAAATTGACTGTATCACTTCATAAACATTGGTTATTCCTAACTAAAAATAACTGTTCTGTGTAAAATGATCTGGGCATAAATGTGTAATTAATAAATATTGCACGACTGCACACCCTAATGAAACGGGCTTCACACACTATTGAGTATAGTGTCTCCCTGCTTGTCCTTACTGTAAATTAACATATCCTATACTTAGTACAGGAGATGTCAATTTACACCTCTGAATGGAAACACAAGCTGTTCCAAGGTAGCCTGCGCTTTCACCCGGGAGAGTGTAATTCATTGAGAAATACAGTCTCCTCAAAGCTGGTGTTAATACACTGTGAAACCCCCAACCACCCAAATTTCCCATACTCCCCTCTCAACCCATGGTGGAGAGGGCGGCACAATTCACCGCTTCCTCTCACCGGGTGAGACTGGGAACAAATAGTTCTTAGTCTCCCTCCACGATTCCTCCGTCTGCCCTTGCGAGAATGAGCTTGCGGCCGGGACACACAAGGCTCCGTGGAGCCCTATCGACTCCAAATACCAATAATCGCGGTGGCAAGTAGCGCCTCTGTCAGTATTGAACAGCCGTGCACGTTTTTGGGGGGGCCAGGTGCTACCAAAGTGCCTAACCCGTAATAGGTAAAATGATGGAGTATCATGAGGCATTTAGTCCTAAGCAGGTCAGTGTGTGAAGCTTAGTCCTCTCAGCCCTTTTGACCCGGTCCCTGGCATTTTGAATGCCTCATGCTGGTAGCAATACAGACACTGCAGGTAAAACACACCATTACTATCCCAACTTCACTCGCCTCGCCTCCAGTCAGAATTTAGGAGGAAATAATGTTCAGGTTTAAACTTTTTTTGACTTTTTATGAACTTGCAACTATGTACCGTAAATAAATTTGTAAATTACGGGAAACGTTCTCAGCATTTTATACGTTTAAGTAAATTTTGTATAAATTATGATTTATGATGAAATAGGGTGTTATTTCCCCCCATGAGTTACAGTTCTATATTTTTCCCCTTCTATTTTTATATAAAAGTACATTTATTAAAAGATGGTATAAATAGCCTACCTCTCCGTAATACTGAATGTATTGTTTCTCTCATCAGTTATGCAGTCTGTACTATCTGACGACGAGAGAGAAATTCTTGCAATGTTTTTTTTTTCACATTTGACATGTCTGATGCACATGTACATCTATAAATAATAAAAGAAATTATTTTGATATGTTCTTCTTGTGGTGTTCTTTTATTCACATGAAAATGCAATGTATGTATTTCCCAAGAAGGTTAGATCTAAAGAGACACTGAATGGAAGCGTTACGTGAACCCGTTGTGCTCAAAATAACTTGAGCTCATTGAGGAGTGTCGTACCATACATGAACTAGTAATTTCTCTAACATATTGGAAAATTCCCCTCAAATATTTGCCTCAAATATTTGCCGCCATGAAGAACTGTCTGGTAGGACTTTTCTCCTACACACACGACAGGCGACCGAAATCTACCAAGCTATCAAATGAGTCAGTGCGTCAAGATCCCCACTTTGTTTCCGATCATGTAAACTACAGCAATCCCTCATGGTTCGATATCCATCAAGGAGGATGATAGAGTGGCCTGCTGCTGGAACTGGGTTAAATAGTGGCTTGCAATATCTCATGAAGCACTGAGACATCCCAATGGACGCAGACACAGGTTCACTTTAGGTGGGGTCTAGTCTATATGTCGGAGGCCAACACAAGCAAATTTCTTTTGCCCCAGTATATGTTCACTTACCCCCACGGAGGGTCGGATTTCTCCAGTTTTTTATTTTAATCAAAAAGTAAAAAAATATTTGGCGACTACATCATTTTATTTTTTGGACAATCTTTAGTACACTGATAGTAAAACAGGAGTTCCAGACCAAGAGCCAATGGTCAACAGCGGTACTGTATATAGAGCACGCGTATGAGCTGTGGAATATCAGCAAAACTGGTCTAGCTGGGTCCCTGTTTGGTCTACGTCCTTGTCCAAAATACAATGTGTTACACTAATCGTTACCAAGTCTATGCAGCCTCTGTAATAACCAACTGGAAATGCAAGGACGCATGGGAAACCTCTACAAAGATGCCGAAAGGGATGTTCTAATGTTCCACTGTTCTAAAAATCTATTCCACGTCCAGCTGCATCGTGAGACTCTTTAAACGTTTGAAAAGGCTTCACAATGACAAATATTAACTTTACAACTGCTCTTTGTCTCTTATTTCCATGACCCAATGTTAGTGCCCACCCGGCAGCACCTAACAGCAAAAATTCCCACCTCCTACTGTGATCCAGGAATATATGTAGCAAAAGGATGTGCCTGCAGTATCCTTTTAAAAGTGTTGCAACGATGATATACCTAGATTGAGAAGCCTGGGCCAAAATATATCCTGTGAGCAACAGTGAACTGAGACCACTTAAAATTCTGGTTTTAAACCCACACGTGGTCACAATAAAGTGGATTTTATTTTTCTTACATCCATCTGCAGGTCTGGATTTGCATGTCAGGAGCCTGTAGGCACAGGAATGTGGAGTGCCCCCCCCCCCCAAAAAAAAGGAAACCTGTCAAAATTACTTTTTAGATTTTCGTTTTGGGGCAAACTTTAAAAAGAAAAAAAAAACATTTTAAAAAACTAAAAAAGTTTCTCACTGAGCTCAAATCAACAAAAAGGGGAGAATCTGTTGCTTTAGTTGAGTTAGTGCAGTGGCATTGTTTGTTTTATATGTAAAAGCATATATTGCCTCTGCCACAGAACAGAGAAAAAAATACATTTTGCATTTATTTTATCTTTTTATTTTCACACATTACATGGTCATGTTTGGTATCATTGTAAAGACCAGACTCTGACCTTTCCAATGACACCTCACTTAACACAATTCAGAGCTGAGGGTTACAAAGTCCTCCTGTCTCTCCTCACTGCAGCACCACGGTCTAGGTTGTCGATGAAACAATGCGTTGCATCATCAGCTCCACACTTGCTGGCAGTGTGGGAAATGAGAAGGTGAGTTAGGGCAGCATCACTATGCACTTTATAATTGTAAACTGAATAATAGTGCCGTTATAAATAAGAGAAAATATATTTTTTTTTTCCATAAAACTTTGTTATACTTGATATCACTGGAAAGGTCATAATCCGACCTTTCCAATGATACCTCATATGTCTCTCTAGCCCTTATGGCTCCAGAGATACAGTGGTCTAAATGATTATTTTTTTTTAGAGCAAGGCGCCCTCTTATGGCAGGCGCCTGTAGGCACATGCCTCTTCTGCCTAGTTATAAATCCGGCCCTGTCCATCTGGCACAGAAATTTTCTCGTATAATGTTCCGTTTATGCAGTATATATATATATATATGGAGAGATCACCCTTCACCTTTCACACAAGATGAGAATCCAAGTGCCTTAGGGTAAGAGAGTACATTTGCACAATGCTGTGGAATATGTTGGCACAATAAAAACAAAGGAATAACCTTTATCTATCCATTGATCATATGGATGTGGAAATGCTGTGGGATTGTAAACCACTAGGCACATTTATTATTTTCTGCATTATGCTAAAGGCTGCTGAATTAACATGATTTACTCCTCATGGGTAGAAAATAAGCACTGCTAAAATGCTTCTTTCACCAGACCGGATCCATTGAACCTTTTTTAAAAAAAAAAAAAAAATTGCTAGGAAGCCCCTTTTCATGTACAAGAGGTTGGCAAAGTGAGCAGGAAGACCCAGGGAAATTCCCAGCAAGATCAGTCGTATGAGACCTGGGCACAAGCTGAATGTGGGACACACAGGGGCCAGGTTAGAGCTGAGTAGCCATGACACATCTATGTCACATCTCCGATTAGGTTCAGGCAGCTTTTAGAGATTATACACATTTCCTTTGGTGTTGTAGGCACCAGGGTTAGCCATGACTCGGTGGGCCAGGCCAGCGCTGCATATAAAGCCTTTACTAACAGACCATTAGATAATTGCTCTCTTTACTGTAATTACGATAAATGACTGCACAGACAGAGCCGGAGCCGGCAGCTTCTCCTTGGTTTTCCTGTTTCAGGAAGCTCGGCCTAATTTTCAAACTTCCTTTTCTTTATGATCCGACCTTCACCGAATCACGGGAATGGCAACGCTCTGCATCTGCTATTCACAGAAATATGTTAATGGAGGCCACCTGCCCCTGGACACCAGGCAGCAACTGCAATAAAACCACACAGTAAATGATTATAAAAAGGAAACTCTGATCCACGTTCTTTACACATAGAACCGTTTCATTTTGTATAATCCAGGATCAAAATGTAACATTTCCAAGGCTGACACAAAACATGGAGTGAAATGAAGATAAAAGAAACACTGGGCCAAAGTGATCCAAAGCAGACAATAAATTATATATAAATATATTGTAATGCAGGACATTACCAGAGCAACCTGATATGAAAGGACGAAGACAATGGGGAAAACACCGGTAACATCAACACCCTTGGTAGAAGTTCAGACTCGTGAGATGACATGAGGGGTTATTCACAAAGCACCACAATTTCAATTAAACTATGATGAATTCACCGTAGTGCGAAGATGGAGGCGCCGAAGCCTAGTGAAAAATTTGGCAAACGTTAAAGAACAGCCTACTGGCCTTGGCGAAATCCACCGTACTGAAGAAAAAAAAAAAAAAAAAACTCCTATTCAACCAATAAAAATGTATTAAAATGTGTCTAAATAATAAAAAAGGTCCTACAAAAAATAAAAAAAATGTCTGTTACAGAGAAAAAAAAAGGGGCAACAAAAGTTTCTTAACCTCCCTAAGGTATTCCAGAGTGTGTCTCGGGGTTAAATTTCACCGCTGAGAGCGGTAACCCCGAGACACACTCGGGCTGTATAGATCACCTCTCCCTGCGCTCCCTCGCTGATCTCTGCAGTCTCCTCTGGCGATCGCAGCGTTTTACTTCCTGGATTCCCTTCTCGCGAGGAAGAAACCAGGAAGTAATGAGGTTGCGATCGCCGGAGGAGGCAGCTGGGGACATCAAGGGAGCGCAGGGAGAGGTGATGTATCCATCGGCATCCCGAGGGTTGCTCGGGGTTACCACTTCCAACATAGGAATTTAACCCCGAGCCACATTCGGGATGCCGCTGGGGGGGGGGGGGGGAGAGAATTGACCGCTTTTAGACTAGATATTTCACAATAAATAGACCGCCAGGGAGGTTAAAAAAAGTGTGTTCTAAAAAATTAAGGTTTTTTAAAATTATTTAAAAAAATTATAAATATATATTTTTTACACTGAACCCTATGGGATTCGCCTGTTTAAACCCGTCAATCTGAATCACTGAAAATCAGGTCATGCCACTGACATTTCGTCATTCTGTGAATAGATTAACCATTATTTCTCTATGGGACAATTTCGTAGCTGCCAAAGATTGCCAAACTGCACTGTATTTCACTGTCAAATTGCCAGTATTTAAGAGAATTGACAAACTGCCACGTAATTGCACCGTATGGAGATTCACCATTCGGTGCACTTCGGGGCTTAATGAATAACCCCTATGGTGCTCAATCAACTCTCATAAGCTATTGAGGACTTAAGTGTTTAGACGACAAACCGCGGCATTCATGATAAAATTCTGTACATCTTTTGCACAATGTACATAATATCGTAGGACTGCAAAAGGTCCTTGTTAGGATAACGGCAGCATGAGGTATCCAGTCAACGACGACGACAATTCCCATGAACCACAGAGAGCTATGATGTGCAGGATCAAGGACGATCACTGACCGGCAAAATACAAAAAAAAAAATGCATCTAGCAATAGAATTTTTAGAGGGTTTTTGAATATATGTATATATTTTTATTTAACGGGAGTTAAAGTGTACTTAGCCAAAGGTGTTAATCAGCATTTTATTATTACTTGCGATTCATCAATAAAGTCACTTTTGTGATTTCAATTGTAATATTGGCTCGGATGTTCTGAGCACCATTTGTGTATGTGATCATTTTTAATGATTTTGTTTAAGAAGTATTATGCAATAATCACAAACACACAATATATATAAAAAATCAGTATGTGGTTGGCATTTTCAGGCATGTCCACAATTGGGTCGTAGAAAATCTAGGTACGCTGGTTTGAGAAGGGGAAAACCTCACTAAAAGCACGAACACACCTTTTCAAGACACTTGTATAAAAACCAAAGGGCTATTTTTCCCTTTTTTCCCCCCCTTTTCCTAAACACAGAAACAGCAGCTTGTAAAGAGTCAAACGATGTCAAATGAGAATGAAGTCCCAGTCAATGATGAAGGAGAAGGAGAAGGAGTCTAGGCACCGGGTTCAAGGACCATTAGTAACTCTTCAGCCCAAAGCGATAGGGCCAGGTGTAACTTGTCACGGTCATCCTCCAGAGGAAGGTCTTTAACAGGGACAGGGTGGGACGCCCAGATTACTTTCAAAGCGCTCATGTATTTCAGTGGGAAACGCACGCCACCAACCTGAGAAAGAGAAAAGGGCTCCATTACACACACACACACACACACACACACACATAAGAAAGAATATATATAAATGTTAAATTTAACGCTGCGGAACATGCTGGCGCTTTATAAATAAAGAATAATAATGACAGAACTGTTACATCATAAATGCATTTACTTTAAAAGGCCCTTGGCTGTTAAGGGGTTAATATTTATTATGGTGGAATGGGTAGAACAGATCCAGGTGAGCTGGGGGGGGGGGGGGACTTTTCCCACTATAGGGCTGCCAATGATAATTTCACAATATTAATTTTAGAAACTAAACTCATTAATGAAACAAACGCATTGCACTTCCTCTTGAATGCATTAAAACGTACATGGATTCTCTATTTTACTGTTAAAAAGATTTAAACTAAAATAATTAGCTGTGATATATACACACACACACACACACACACACACAGGAGTGAATACACCCCTCAGATTTTTGTAAATATTTTATTACATCTTTTCAAGTGACAACACTGAAGAAATTACACTTTGCTCCAGTAATCCATGTCCTTAGTCGGCTTGTCTTCAAACTGGTTGCAGGCTTTCTTGTGCATCATGTTTGGTAGAGACTTCCTTGTGGGACGACAGCCGTGCAGAGCAATTTGATGCAGTGTGTGGACTGAGTGCTGACAGGTTGACAGCACTCATACATCCATTTCCGAAAGACAACATTTGGATAGGACGCGGCGCACGTGCACTCAACTGCTTTGGCCAACCATTGCGAGGCTTGTTCTGAGTGGAACGGGTCCTGTTACACCGCTGTATGGTCTTGGCCACCGTGCTGCAGCTCAGTTCTTTCAGGGTCTTGGCAATCTTCTTCTAGCCAAGGCCAGTGTTTCCCAAAACTGTCCTCGGGACCCTCAACCAGGCCAGATCTTGCGGAAATGCAGACTGAATCCTGAAATCACTGAGCAGCAAATCCTATCACCTGTGCTGAGCTTCAGCTGTCAAACCTGGCGAGGCGGAGGGTCCCAAGGACAGGTTTGGCAAACACTGGCCTAGGCCATCTTTATGTAGAGCTACAATTCTTTTTTCAGATCCTCAGAGTTCTTTGTCTTGAGGTGCCATGTTGAACTTCCAGTGACGAGAGTGAGAGCGATAACACCAAATTTAACACACCTGCTCCCTATTCACACCTGAGACCTTGTAACACTAACGAGTCACATGACACTGGGAGGGAAAATGGCTAATTGTGACCAATTTGGACGTTTTCACTTAGGGGTGTAGTCCCTTTTGTTGGCAGCGGTTGTCAGGGACCGGGTTCTTGTGACACCGGTGACGTGAATATGAACCCAGGATGCAGTAAATAAGGCAACAACAAAAGGCTTGGTGAAAATAGCAGAAACTTATATTGAATAACTGGATACAAATAAAAAGGCAGGAATCTGTATAAATAATAAGTCCTTGGAAAACAAACGCAGATGATGTAAAGTCTTGGGATGGGTAATGTAGAAGGGGTCTTGAGACTGTACCGGCAAGGAGTAAGAGATGCGAAGTCCAGAGGAATAGCCAGGGGTCCGGTACACGTGAATAAGAATAAACAGCAAGGCTGGTCACTTGGCTCGTGGGATAGATCAGGCACCTTTCTTTCTCTAGGAATCCAACGTTAATGACAGAGCACTGGCTGGATGTGGGAGTGGTTCTTTTAAAGGAACCCAGCCAGTGTTCATTACATCCACCTGATGCAGTATACAAAAGCTGGGCTAAGGCATACTGCTGTACAGGAGCTTGCCACCAGGGTTGGTCTCATGACTTGGACTTTTTGCCACGGCGTCGCCGTGGGACCTGACAGCGGTTTAGACATTAATGGCTGTGTGTTGAGTTATTTTCAGGGGACAGCAAATTTACACGGTTATACAAGCTGTACGCTTGTAGCAAAGTGTCATTTCTTCAGTGTTGCCACATGAAAAGATAAAATATTTACAAAAATGTGAAGGTGTATTCACTTCTGTGAGATACTGTACACACGTTCGGACGAAGGCAGTGTCTCAAGTAAATTTGTACTTTCACGCAAACAAAAATCAAAATATAAAATTTCTGCAGGAACTGATCACGTTACAAAACATTATGGTCTCACCCATGATGCAACAGAGCCCCCTGCAGACAATGTGTGGAAGTGCATGCCAAGCAGAGAGCAGCTGCTTGCTCCTTGCAGCCCCATAGATCAGGGAAAGAAAGCCAAACCAGTTTCTCTTTAAAGACAGGGAATGTAGGCTAGCTCGTATAAAACTGATATTTCCCCCGCGGGAGAGATATTTTTCTTTCTTTTACGTTCGCTCGGGGAATTGTGCAAACATATATTAGCGGACGAGCAGAAAACAACAAGGAGGATACAAGCTTTATTTCAGCAGCCCGTCTGTGACGACACAGTTCTGCTCTGTGACAAAGTATGAACAACCCGTGGACGTGCCGTCGATCCTGTAATATTTATGGTGCCTGCAATAACCATAGGCGCAAAGCTTTCAAAATGATACACTTCGAGTCACTGTTCTTTCGAGCCGTTTCTAAGATCATCAGTGGTCTGGGACAATGACTGAGCCTCGCCGGCTTGTACATACTAAAATGCTGCATGTGTCAGGGCAATGGCAGGCTGAGCATTATGGGAAATGTAGTCCTTAAGCATCTGCTATGTTTAAAAATCACTAGTCTTAAGATTTCATGTTTTTTCACTTCGGCTCTAACAGGGAATTTAATTCTTTGATTGCCGGATACCTGAGAGCTTGCAGGGACTGTCGGTATTTTAAGCTACTGCTTCCACAGATGGTTTGTCATGATCACATAATCACCACGTGAGCTCATGAACACTTTTATAGGAACAAAGGTAAAACAGCATTTTCTTCCCAACACACTGTTTAAGGTGAATCTTTGAGAACGCTACGGTTTCAGTTTTGATGATGTGCTCCACGCGTCTGTGCTGCGACAACGACAGGAGACGTGCTTGGGAATCACTAACTGATATAAAATATTTTGCACGTTGAAACCTTTTGTGAATAAATATTTAGAGTGATTTATAAAAATAAAAAAAGATCAACAGTGACTGGTAAGCTCCAGGAATCCTGTGCAGGGTACAGGTGATATTAGGGGGCTTTGTGCGTCTCTTGGGAAAAAAGGCGGCTCTTTTTTGATTTGACAGATTACTGAAGATCTGATATCTGAAACAGATTCCCAGATAACTAGATTTAACTTACCATAAATCTCTGAGGGCAGCGGCAGTTGTACAATCCCACCCTTCTGTTTATTCAACCAAACGTTTTTTGCAGTATGGGATTGTGTGGGTGTTTTCGTGTTACTACTGGGGCCTGCTGGGCCAAGGAGGACCTTATAGGACCGGAAGAAGGGGCTTAGGGTTTTAAAAGCAGAACCTAAGAACACCAACCTGCCTGTGCAAGAGGAGAGGACAACCCTTCTGTGAGACTGCCGCAATCATGTAAGGAAAATTTAGGTTTGACAGGAAGACCAAAAAGATTGCCCAGGCTAGTTTTTTGTCTTACGATGGTGAACATCCATGGTTCTGTGTGCTGTATGTATTTACTATACACCAATGTTAGGTTCGATTGCATTTGAAAAGAAATTAACCTGCCTGGCGGTATTCCCGAGTGTGACTCGGGGTTAAATTTCGCTACGGCGATCGGTAACCCCGAGCCACACTCTGGCTGGATGCATGCTCACCGCATCCTTCGCTCCCTCGCCGTCTCTGCGGTCACTGCAGTGTGATCGCAGCAGCCGGCAACTTTGCTTCCTGGTTCTGCTCCCCGCGAGCCACGCGATGCGGGGGGGGGCGCGTTACCAGGCAGCAAATTTGAAAATAAATAAAATACTGTAAAATAAACTTTTTGGGTGCTAGGATTCTTGTTCAGATGTACACCCCTTTGCCAATGAAATATACAGGACACTGGGTACCAGAGTATTTTTTCTCAAAGCAGAATTACAGAAATAAAAAAAGGAAAATAAAAATAATTTCTAAAATGTAATAAGGCTTTGCAATACAAGTTTTGCTGGTGCTTGCCCAGATCCACCAGCAAAACTTGTATTGCAAAGCCTCATTACATTTTACAAATTATTTTCTCATTTGGCCTTTGTTTCTGTAAAGCTGCTTTGAGAATACATGCTTTTTTTTTGGTACCCCGTGTCCTGTTTATTTCATTGGCAAAGGAGTGTACATCTGGACAGGAATCCCAGCACCCAGAGGAAAGAGGCATGTTTTTGGTTTTTTGGTTTGATTATTGAATAGAATTTATTTCCATCATTTCGGATAATTATTTTTGGGATAATAAATTATTGTGTGTTTCAAACCTTCTCTGACTCTGTGTGTTTACTAGACTCTTGCTTGCACGGATTTCAGTGAGTTATTCCTACAGAATACAGGCTTACTATATAAAACAAACACATTTCCTTTCCAATAAAATTGAAACGCTATTAGACACTAAATTTAGAAAAAAATGAGGCCGCCAGGGAGGTTAACACCCCCCCCCCCACAGTAAAAAGGATAAAGAAAACAAAATCCAGTACTTACACGACGAGAGCCATGAGGTCCCATCATGTGTGATTGTCGTTCATTGTGTAGAGAGTGAAACACATAAACCATGAATTCAGACGCACCATCCTTTTTTGGGAGAAAACAGAAAAGAAAGGATCAGTTTAATTGATAAGGCAGATATCCAGTCTACTAGTCCCAGGTTAATTGTGGCACGCAGGAGGCCTGTGAGCTTCATTCTTAGCTGGCGTGAAGCTGAAACTGGGTTTCAGAAACTCCATTATAAAAAAACAGAATAAAAAGTATTAATCCCAAAATGCCATAGGACAAATTCAAAAAGCAGCAGGACAAGACTGTAAAGAACAGCAATTCCTGAATGACCCCAAAGAAAACAGACATGTTTGCAAATCATCTTTTTCCCACCCGACATACTTTGAAGCGACTTGGAGCACATAAGAAACTTGTCCTAGCTTCATTTTTTTCGTAATTTTCCTCCTGAAAAAGGGGCTCTGCAGAGTTATTGGCCAGAGCATATTGCTGGTGCATCCATAATGGGCACGAAGGAAAACAGGAGAGAGATGGGGATCTCTGACAACATAGAATGTGCAAGTTGACTGTTAGCCAGCAGGAGGTGCTAGAGGACTGCCCGGAAGCGGATTCTGCGAGTCTATGGTCACATTTCATGGACAGAGGGAGCAGCGGCATTTTTTGTGCTTGATGAAATCTATACATTGTATGGCAACTTTGTCCTAATGTAGAGGCACTCCTGTATGAACTGTAGAACGGTGGCAGTTCACATACCAAAAAGGAAAACAAATGCATCCTGTTGCCCCTGAGCTAAACGTCAGCCAGTGTATGATGAAACCTAAAATAAAGACTGTGTGAACATGTGCTCTATAGGAACAACAACTCAAATAGGGATGCACTCTCATGTCTAAGGCTGGTGTCAGACGAGCGCACCATGTGCACCTGTACTGACGTTGCAGTGTTGGGACGCTGCCGGCCACACACTGTAGCGAGCGCACTACAGCAGGCGTGTTGCATCCGTGCAGAAACTTCCTCGTTGAAGCGCTACAACGTGTGTTCGACAGGACTGCAAAGCGTGATCCTCCATTGGAGGATCGAGCCTTGCAGTGCGGAGTGCACTAACTGCGCTCAGCAAGGTGGCCAGACGGCCGTCAAAGTGGAAGGAACGTCCACTCTAACAGACGTTCCTTCCGCTCTTAAAAACGCTTGTCTGACCCCGGCCTTAATATCCCCACTGAAAGATTCTTAGGGGAAAAAAAATAAAATAAACATTTTAACACTAAAAAGCCTTTATCAGAATTAAAATAAGATATATATTTACACTGTATTACACACTCACAGAAACGTCTCGGACATGGTCTATGGTGATGGCTGTGTGGTCCTGGTGTTGAAGTTTGATTATACTGTCCAGCTTAGGTAAAGGTTTCACTATAAAAAAATAACCGAGAAGAAAACAGTAAAAACAATCTAATAAATCAGTGTGTCCATTTAATAATATTATTGTCTCTTGTATTCTGCCAACCTATTAAACTGTGCAGTACTAGGGTTACAATAAAAAGCAAGATATAGGTGGACAGAGACATAAGGGTAAGAAGGCCCCTCTCCCCAATGAGTTTACAATCTGACAGGATTGTGAATAGATTTATAGATTTTTGGCTTGGTCCATGAAAAAAAAAATATGAAAGGACAGTGACTACTAACCGCTACCCTGTCTGCACATTGAGAATGTGAGATATCCTTATTAGCGGAAAAGGGGTTTAAAAAGTCACACCAATCGTGGTTCAAGGCTTTACTGGAACATCTCAAACATCGACGTTTTGGCAGTACCCAGCCTTTGTTAAGCTTGACATAGTCTGGGTACAGTCGAAACTAGGGTGTAAGAGCGACCATGTTTTCCTGGGCACCTATTACCATTTCATGCAGAGGGGGGCACAAGGGAAAGTGCTGCCCTGCAACATGTATAATTCATTTTCTGCAGGAAGGGAATCAATGCAGGTTACCGTGGATTCCATTTTGACTTTTCATGCACTGCCCCTCAGCATGAATAAATGTGTGTCCAGGAAAACGTGGCCAATCCGGCAGCCCTAGTCAAAACATTGCTGTAGTGGAGATGCTCCATTAAAGCCTTGAACCACAATTTGTGTGCTGGGCTTCTTTTTTTGCCACTTTGTATCTTTGGGGTTGTCCCCCTTTAGCTCCAGCAGCACCCAAGTCTTAGAGGTTCATATAGACTGCATGGTGTTTTGTTTACTTGTAGATTAGGGCAGAGTTTTCTGTATGGATTCCAATACAATAAGAAACCTATAATATTCACATTCACTTGGCTCCCTCTGCTGGCCGAAACATACTACTTCAGTTATTTTGCACCTTTGCCTATGTGTTCTTGTGCAGGAAAAAATTAATCTCAAAGCACTGTCAAACAATTTCAACATGTCAGCTGTCATGTCCAACATGTTCAAGTTTCAGGAGCATGTCCTGGCTCACATCGGAGAAGGAATTTCATTTGTAATAAAGAAATTCCTTTGCATTGCTCCAGAATTAAACAAGTTGAAGAATACTCATTCTCAGGAGGCCGCAAGTGCTTTTGAAGAACGTGTATACGCAGTATTGAAGGGGTTAAAGAGTTCTTGAAGTCCCAAAGTGACATTCCCTATGGTCGACAGAACATTTCTATTTGTTCCAAGGGAGTTTTTTTTTTCTCCCCTATTGCCAGCAAAGGTCCTCTACATAGGTTTGTGGGTCATGTACCTTTTACTCCTGAAATGCCATTTTCGTCACTTTCCAAAGTGGAATTGCCTCCCGCGTCATACTCATACGGAGGCAGTCTATTTCCCATGAAATCACGGACCATTCCACAAGCTCTTAGATCCTTGTTCGTTTCCAGTCTATTGGCCAGACCCAAGAGAGCAGCACGCAGGTTGTCTACGACACCGGATGCATCAGCTTGCTGAAAAGATCAAAACACACTCATGCAATAAATCAATGAGGCTACCGAATGGAAACACACAACCTGACGGATTAGATTTCTATAAACCACAGGCTCTGAAAGAGGAGGAAAAAGAGGTATTGTAACTACAGCTTCCATGATGCTCATCCTCATTAGGTTGGCGGAGCGTCATGGGAAATGTAGTTCTGAAACGTCTCAGGGGCAAAGGCTGCTGATCCTTGAGCTAAATATAAAACGGGGGTACAACGCAAGAGTCACTTATTCACCAAAGTGAACAGATTAGGGTCTCTGTACCAGCCAAAACCAAGAAAGATCACGAGAAACTCTTGTTACAGTTACCAGTAAATGACGCCTCGGTATTCCTTGTCTCAGTTCGATGGTGTCCTTTGCCGAATCAAACAACATCCCAGGCAAGACATCCTGCAGGTAATCTGTCCATGAGCTATGGAGGAAGGTGTCAAGAGGTGACTATTATTATGGAGCGCACCATTAAATCTACAGGACAGCATGATTACACAGCACACAAGGGATTACTAAAGAGAATTTTATGTTTTGAGAAAGGATTTTACCAGGAAGGATACATTGAGATTTCTCTCGTTTTCAAGTATGTCCTGGGCGGCGAGTATGTACCGTTAGGTGTCTTGCCCAAGGACACTTACTGGAGAGGTTGGAGAATTGAGGGGGGAAATGGAAAAATTTAAGCCATAGTGTCTACATTTTAAAAATTCAAAAACCCAACTCCATCATTCCTTCAGCTGGAATGTTCTAGCCTAAACCGGTCAATCCTTCCCCAATTCCATGCTTAATGGAGAGCCACCGCCGTAACCTTTACAATTTGTTCTGTACGCTGTAGGAGCAGCAGTAACGTGTTATTGGATCAGTGGCAGGTCAGGAGTGGTACATCAGGCAGCTCCCCAAGCTGCTGTGCTGGCCTCCTGCCGGTATTACGGCTCCTGCAATGTACAGAATAAATTGTAATGTTACTGCAGTAATTATTCTTTAATGGGGGAAATTTGTAAAGGGTTGACAATTTTATAAATAGTCCAGCTCAAGGAATAGCAGTTGCCCTTTTTCAATTGAAAATTTGGCCATTATTTGTTTGCAAATGTGTTCCACATTATGTCCCTAAAAAGCTGACTCTATTGTATGTGTCACATCATCGGCCCCTGGGGCTTTCCAGCACCGCCGTCCTCGCTGGAAGCCAGACCGAAGTGGGACCCCAGCCAGAGAGGTGAGTATAGGGAGGGAGGGAGGGGTTAAAGGACCAGGACGTACATAGTACGTCCTTGGTCCTTAATGGGAATTTTCTTAAGGGGTTAAACTCTAAAATTTCATTTTATCTGGCCACGCCCCTCAGCTAGGGGTGTTTCTTCAGCTCCCACTTCCTGGATATTGCCCGCCTCCACCCCGCCCACTATTCCACCCATCATCACATAAACGAATACAAGCTGTGCACGTGAAACGCTGTGCACACTCAGGACCTCAAACTGAGGAACTGAATATTAGCATCTCTGCAACTGTGAAAGCAAAGCACACTCACGCTCTCTCACGGTTTACAAACTCCCTGTCTTAAACTCCCTCACACAGTCGTTCCTTCTCACTTTTGTGCCGTCTGTCTCTTGTGTGCGCACTCGCTCTCACTGGACCTTTTCTTGCTCGGCTGTATTTGCTATTTATCTCTCTTTACTGTTTCTCGCTGTGTCTCTGCTTTTCTTTGTTGTCCCTCTCTCTGCGTCTCTTTTTCTCCCTGTGTGTATGGATTTCTGGCCTTCCCCGTCTCTGTAGTAGCTGGGGGTGAAAGGTCAGCCCCGCCTTCCCCTCAGCTCACAGTGCAGGAGGGAAGAGGAGCAACTCAGTCGCACATGCTCAGTGCGTTTTTTTATGTATACCTAGGTACACTGGATTGGTGAGCTTAAAGTGTCTCCTGAGGTGAGTGTGGGAAAACGCCAAGAAAGAAAAGCGGGTAAATATGAAAAAATATCATTTACTTGCTTTTTATGCCTGCTGTATGACGCAACTGGCTCATTCAAAAAGGCATAGCACGTTTTTAAAAGCACACTAGCAAAGCATGCATGTCCCGTTAAGGAATCAATGCTTTTGTTTCCTTACACAGACATTGGCCTGGCAAAACATCTGAGAACTTCGATCTACAAGAATGTTATTAACCCACACGTATAGACACTGATCCCACCTGTGCAATGGTTAGACACAGGTCTTGACATGGAGAAGTCAATACGCCACAGCTGGTGTTTAGGCCTGTGTTACAAGTATCCAGATATTCCACAGATTAAACTGTGCTTCCAGCAGTTATTTTGTTTGGAGCCTGTTACTTTATTATTATTTTAAATTGTACTTTCGCGATTGCAAAACAGAAAAAAAAAAAAAAAACAGGAAAGAAAATAAAAATGCAATTTTGGGAGAAATAGAAAGAGCAGCTTGGGTGACAGATCATATCACGGTAAATGAGTAGGTGAAGCTGACACGGCAGGATGCAAGTGAAAGGACTAATCTGAAGAAGGAGAATGCATTTCCATAATGAACGTGAGAAATACTCCACGATATGGCTGCAATGCCCTTACTTGTTCTGGTAGGTGCTGATGGTCACATGAGTGGAATGTGATGAGCCAGCAGGGGTGTAAGCATGATGAATGACTCCTCTAGGGAAATAAAGCAAGTCCCCCGGCTTTAAAATAAAAAAATAAAAAGCAACGTGCGGTTGGTTTACATTTCATATAGCACATAATGCAACGATGAGGAGCGTGACAGCGAAGACTGAGCAGCACTGCATTCCTTAAAACGTGTCGACATTAATACTGGCCCATTCATTAACACTTTCACTACCGAAAAAAAACTATTTTTTTATTGTATTGCTAATAAAAAAAAAAACATTTGCAAGCAAAACCCCATTTGTATGTGTTTTTAATGCAAGGGGCCCTCATGAAGAAGTTAAATTTGCCTTGAAACCTCACTCCAGCCACATATTACTGTAAAGAAGCTACAAGGAACAGCCCCCACACTAACCATAACAAAAAAAAGCACAACAAACCTTACGGTAGCCAAGGAGAGGGCAGAATACAGAGAGAGCTCTGGGGTCACTCACTGCTGTACAGGGATACGATTCGGGGGGTTATAATGGCTGAGAATCCCTATACAGTACAGATACAAGGTGTTACTGTTATTTCCACATACAGGCATTATGTCACATACAGATATTATTTTTATACACTAAATGGAATTTTTTGGAAGCTGCATTGATGATAATCTCATTACAAATCCCCATAAACCGGGGATTATCCATCTTTATCACGTTTACTGTATTTGATACAAAAGACAGTTCTGCCTGTATGTCAATGATGCAGACCCTGTGTGAAATTGCGCAAGATAAGGGATGTCATCTAGGAGTTCAGAATCTATCTTTTACTGAATTACTGCTGGAATGAATGAATAAAAAAAAAAAGAAGAAAAAAAAAAAAAATCAGCAAATCACATTAAATATTTTAACCTCTTCAGAATAGCAATCTCTGAAAAACCGCCATTTTGCCCAACATTTAGTTACATTTGCATCCCGTGTCTGAAATAAATGTAAAAATATATTGTTTTAATAAAAAAAAAAAAAATTATATATAATAAAATAGTGCTTGATAGTGAAGGTGTTAAAACGGGGTGGGAATGAAAAGCCAAACCCAAAACGTGTTCAAAAAGTAGTAATTCCGGGTTACACCCTTGCTACTTGGTTCTTAAAAAAATAAAAAAATTAAAAAAAAAGAACTGTGGGAACAGAGAAAGTATTTAAAATAGGAGAGCAAAAATAAATAAGTAACCTCCGGCCGATCTCTGCGTCCTGCTTCCCTTCTCGCGGGAAGGGAACCTGGAAGCCGCAATCGGCCAGAGGTGACTGCCGGAGGACATCGAGGGGATGTAGGGGCAGGTATGTATCAGCCCGAGTGTGGCTCGGGGTTACAATTTTCAGCATTGAAATTTAACCGAGCCACACTCTGGCATACCGCCAGGGAGGTTAAACATGATTTGAAGTATTGTTTTATTGCACAAACCAGACAAATTATATATCCTTATTTCCAGCAGACTCCTAATATATCCTTATTATATGTATATGTCATGTCCTGCCAGAATGCTAGAACTAAAAATAATGAGAATTTCCATTAAACCTTCAATCATCTACAACGTGTAAAGTAATAATTTCACATTTTCTCATCCGAACCTTTGTGGTTATATATTCTATGGGGTACACTTGGACACTCGTTACTGTATTTTGAGAAAATACGTTTTTTTTTAAATTAATTTATTTTTTTTTGCTAAAAACCACATTTTTTCATGTGTGCAGAACTACTGTTCACATAATTGAAAAGTGAAAACAGTGCTGCATTAAAGAAAGAAAAAGCATTTTTAGGTTTTTTTATTTATTTTTTGCTTATACTGAACCTGGTCATGTTTTAGATCATTGGAATGGTCATGCTCTGGCCTTTCCAAATGATACCAAACATGACCATCTAGCTGCCACCAATCAGGAGATGGGGGGTCCAAAGGACCCCCCATCGCCACCATAGGCCTGGGCAGTAAGGGGGTAAACTCGCTTACTGATGTCATCGCGCCATCGCAGCCTTGCACCTAAGGGTTTAAAGGGAGGCATCGCTGGGCAGGTCAGACTGTGACCTTTCCAGCGATGGCTCTCTTGACTTTGTACCCTTCGGAAATGGGGAGATAGAGGGGTCCAAAAGGCCGAGTGCAATGAAGGAAGTCAGACCTCCATGAGACCCCGGATGGAGAGGTATCGGGTGGAAGGGGGGGGGGGCATCAAATAGATTACATCATCCGCATGCAGCGGGGACACGAGGACCCCCCCCCACATACAAACACACGTCATCCGCATTCAACGGGTTAATAAACCTCCAGCTTCTCCATACTCATCCACTGCTTCACTGTAAATACAAGAGGTATGCAACCCTAAATGCAGGGACATCAAGACAGGACAGCACCTTCAGTCATGGCTAGTCCTGTCACCCAGGCAGTTTTGGAAATACATTTCCCATCAGCCTCTGAGGCTTAAGCTTGGTTGAGCAGAACGCAGTTCAGAATAATAAAAAAAATAAAACGCTTTCCTCCACGGTAAGCCATCAGTGCTTTAGATCAGTGGTCTAGAACCCTGGTCCTTAGGTCTCCTTAACAGGCCAGGTTTGCAGTATATGTGAAGCACAGGTGATGGAGACTGAATCCTGCAATCCTATTTCCAAGGTAATCCTTAAAATCTGGCCTGTTAGCGGGACTTGAGAACCAGGGTTGGCAACCGCTGCTTTAGATCACTCACAAATCAATGAGCTTTAACCCCTTCACTACCAAGCAATTTTTGTTGACAATTTTTAAACAGGGGAAGCGAAGTGAACAATATAGGATAAAAATGCACTGCGCGCTGGATGACTATAGCAGCCGTATAGATCGCTGATCTTATTTCTGTCACGATGGATGTTTTTTGTAGCCCTGCGTGGCTGCTTTTTTTTGTATGTCTCTATTTTTCTGGCTGTTTGAGCAAAACTCAAAATAAAGAATTTAAAAAATATAGGCTAAAACAAAAACAAAAAAAAAAATTGCACAGATTGTTCTGAGAAAATTAAAATGTACATTTGCTCAATTTAAATTTTTCATGTATTCATTTGCCCTTCACAAAAACAAAAAATGTTTGAAATGAAAGATTCTGAACTCAAGATGGCATCCCTTATCACGCAGAATGCCACACGGGGGTCTGCATTTTAAGCATACAGGCAGAAATGGCCTTTGTGTTAAATACCATAACTGTGATAAAGATAAATAATAAAAATGGCGAGATCTCCTGCTTATGGGGATTTGTAAATGATCATAAAAGAGATTATTAGCAATGCAGCTTCCAAAAAAATACCAATATAAAAATGGTATCTGTATATGGCATACGGGTTGTAAGTAAATTACAGTAGCATCTTGTATCTGTAATATACAGGGATTTTTACCCATTATAACCCCTGAATCTCATCCCTGTACAGCAGTGAGTGACCCCAGCACTCTCCCTGGATGTTGTTTGTAGTGCAACAGTGTTTGAACTTTTTGTTGCAGTAAGGTTTGGGTCTGCTAGTTGCAGATTGTTTTCTCGCTCTGCAGGAAGCCTGGAGAGAGATAGGGCAGTGCATTTTATTTCTCCACAGGGGGCACACTAATCTGTTTTTACAAGGTTGAGAAAATTGGGCTTTGATATGCTAAAGAGTGTTTTTCAATGCAAAAAAAAAAAGAATCGAGATGAGAGTAAAATCTACCTTTACTTTTTAATAGGATATTTGAAGAAAACAAAAACAATAGCCCTGCAATGAAAGCTGTCCTTCTACATAAACAACGCCCTACATGACCTACCTAGTTAAAAGTGGTGGGTATTATGTTCACACACTTGTTATCGGAGCGATAGATACAAAACTTAGACTGCCACTCATTGTACCTTTAATGTGAAGTCGTGGGTTGGAGTGCCGATCCTGCCTTCTGGCTCCACGGCGTATTCTCTGGCCAGGGGCACGGTGGGATTGTACAGCTTCCAATGTTTCTCACCTTCCAGCTGAAGAATAAATACCTGGACAATATACAATTCCAGATATTATTTGGAAATATTAAAAAGCTGGAAATATGCTCAGACAGCAAACAGAAAAAAAATCCACCACAAATTGTTACATTTATCTTTCCTACCAATATTACTGATCAATAGATAAAATTGGAAACCCGATCAACGTGAATGAAAAGAATAAACTGTTGTACACATGTTGAAGAGGTAGGATACTTGGGATAGGCCAATTATGGGTGGCAGATATTCTGCAAGTTACCGGTATCAGTATCGGACTTTTATTTGCTGAATTGTACAAGCTCACTCATTGCAGCCACAACACGTGCGATCCCACAGAACGGTGCTGACCCGGCGTTGATTTGAAGCCTCTACCACAGCAGGCTGACAAATCTTGCAGTTGGGCTTCCCTCTCTCGCCGACGGTATTGCACACGAGTGTGTTGACAACAGAAATTGTGATTCCCTCACATCTGGCAGGGGATTCCCTATACAGGAGATGCAGGGGGTCTATTGGTCCCCTGTATTTATGGCCCCTTATTTCCTACAGGTGGTGTCAACAACCTTGGCCCTCCCGATCTTTTGGAACTACACTTCCCAAGAGGCTCTAAGACAGGGCCTGACAAATTTGCTTTGAATGTAGAAGCCAGGTACAAAAGTTAGGAGCCAATATTTCGGCGAGGATTCGCCTTTATCAAGGTGATGAGGGCAAATCGTTGGGAACCTTGCCTCTATATTTGGGAGTCGGTTTGTACTGACCCAAATTATGATTTTAGCTGCCTCTATTTATTCATCACTTTGTTACCTGGTGCTTTTTGCTGTTAGGTATTTGTTGGCCACTTTTTTGAGCCTAGAAGTGTAGACCGTTGCTTCTAATATCAGTTTGGCCGAAGATAGATAGATATATATCTATCTATCTATCTATCTATCTCTCATCTGTACATTGTGACTTTTTATTTACTTCCTTTCTTTGCTCTGTTGTCATTGGACACCCTATTTACCCACCACACACACCTCATATATAAATACATACATACACCAGGGCTGGATATATTTACAATAAATGTAGGAGACAGGAAGAAAACATTGAAGCCAACTAGATGTTTTTAGAGATGCCAAAGACTGCTTTTAGGTTGGTGTAAAATAAACTGGAAATTTAGGAGCCAGGAGTAAAATTCTAGGAGCCAGTGGCTACCAGGCCCCAGGATTTGTCAAGCCCTGCTCTAAGAACCTAAAGAGTAATTGAACACCGTGGAAGATTTAGTTCCAAAACATCTGGAGGGCCAAGGTTGACGACCTCTTCTTACGTAGAGGGTCATATGAGGGATCATTGCAAAGACCAGAGTCTGTTGGTTGTAAAAATTAAAGAATAAAAATATGTATTAAATTTAAATAAATGAAGTGGGCACGGTGCAATGCTTACAATTTTAGTAACCGCATCCTGTTAATGGCATAATGTCAGATTTGTGTTTTTCACAAATCTACAGAATATCGGCACCAAATATGTGCCAGAAAGGCTGCTGATAATCAGTCGGCCATAAAAATTAAATATATATATATATATATATATCCCTACCTTGCAGATATAGAATAGGTGTGTGGTTGAAGCCTTGTTTGTGGGGGGGGGGGGGGTGAAAAAAAAAAAAAAAAAAACACTTTCCATGCTTTGAAACGGCCAATGTTAATACCGGTTGCATGAGAGCCAACATGTAGATACAGATAAGGCTGTGGAGAACATCAGAAAAATATCCAGGCCTTAACTAGGCTGATGGCTTCAATTGATAAAGAGAAGCCTAAGCACATGCTGAGCATTTTATTTTTTCCAGCAATGTTCAGTGATAACATGATGTTTGGGGCCACACAGACAGATTTATAGCTGGATACATGGGGCAATGTCTTGACATAAGGTCCGGGTGCTGCAGGCTGAGGTCTGGTTTATCATCCTGAGCCGGCAGAATACCCAGATTACTTGCTGATCCTGCATGAGTGTTTGGACACTCATCACAGCTGAGTGGCATGAGAAGACAGGGAGGGGATAATGGCGAAACAAGAAGTGTATACATGGATAAATGTCAAGAGGACCAACTGGAGACATGATAAACTGAAGGGCTGAAACAGCAAATATATAGCTTTCGCATTAACTATGTATCGTTATAAACTGACTGGGGTAAAAGGTTTGTATTGGTGGCATTTAAAGGGATACTCTTGGCAGAAGCTGCTGACAGCCTCTGCCCAGTTTATTATTTTACGTTTACTCACCTTTTTGTCCCGCGACATGCACCGCTCCTCCTCTTCAACTCAGGGACTCCTGAACCAAGAAGTCTGAAGCTTCCCCCCACCTCCCCACGAAATCTGCGCTCCTACACAACTTGCCTAGCATAGGAACAGCGAAGTGTGCACCGCTACGAGACCTGTACACTTTATGTACACAAGTTCCATAGCACCAGTGCAGAACGATGGATCTGCCGGCAGTATATTAAAAAACTAAGGGGGGGGGGGGGGTGTTTTTAATAGAGGAAACTCCTCCACCTCAACCAACGTTTTTGTCAGATCAGAATGGAGGGGGGGGGGGGGGTGACACTCCTTAATTCCTGACCACTATTTATTTTTAAAGAGGTCAGGACAGAGAGAGTCCCTTTAAAGTGAACATGTACTGGCCCAATCCACCAGAATCAGTCAGTTAGCGCATGTGTAAATTTTGGGTGTAACCCTTTCAAATAAAACCCCTCATGCACCCCTGTCTGCTCTGGTCTCGACACCGAGCAGATTAGGGCGTGCTGCTTGCCGTGACGGGCAAACGACACGAGACTCACCTCAACATCGTCATAATGGGCGGGCAGGCCCTGGGAGTCTGGGGGAGTGATATATACGTTACTGCCCACCAAGGAGCCAAAGAAACATTCCAGCTTCTCCATGATGCGCCACAGATCATCCTGAAACAGAGCCATGCATGCGTTAAAATCACCTCCAATGAACAGACTATAAAACAATACCGGTGACACATACCTTATCCTGAAATACACGTGGAAAGGCGTGAAGAGTTACCAGAGGAAAAGTTACTATTATTTGTCACATGACGGAATAAGTGACCATCCTTCTGTAATAGCCTTTAACTCCAGCACAGCCACGGCCACACGACAAACATTGAAAGGAAATAACTCCCTTTTTTAAATTATGTCAAGAAAAACAAACAAGCTAATCTATATAAAAGGGTGGGGTGCCCGGTCAAATGAGCCCACCTTGATTTTGGCATGGCAGGTGCACTTTAAGGCTAGAGTCAGAGCGCACTCTGCGTGCGTGCATAACGGACGGACGGACGGACGGACGGACTGACGGAAGATACTGTAGACACCACACGGTCCGTTTTTAATAATGGATGTAGAAAAAAAGGGAAATACGGGAAACAAAATTAATTAAATGACGGGGGCGTGGCCGGCTGCTAACAGGAGCGGACGTGTCTATGAGGAGCTCCGTACGTCTTCTCCTCTTGGGGACGGATAGAAGATTGCGGTCCCTGGGAAGCTGGCCACCGGTTTGAGCTGTCCAGAGACTGTCTAGTCCCCACTCCGGACCAGAGACTGCCCTGGCTATTGCTGCCTCGAGGCCAGAGTGTGACCCCCGGCAGCCTAACTTTTGAGGCCTAACTTCCGGCCTGGATGCCTTACGACCACTCTGGTTTGACTGTTTCCACCCGAGCCAAGTCAGCAACGCAGACTGAGATGGAGGGTCCCCGTCTCCCGACTGCTCCGGATGCAGGTTCGCTCGAGATGACGATCGGACCGATGGGATGGGTGTTTGTCTCTCTTGATCACAAATCAATGCTACGACGGACGTTAAACTGTGCGGCGACACAGACGTGATGACTGCGTTCGTCTGACGCTAGCCTTAAACGTCCCAGTATAGGCAAATTTTTGGGAAAGATGGGCATTGGGTTTTTTCTCTTTTTAATGGCGAACAAGGGTATAGAAGTAAAGCTGGGGCGGGCGCGTGGATAGACTTACATTGAATCTCTGAGGCTGATGAAACTGTACTGTCGCTTTTCTGCTGCCAAAATCTTTCAGGATCTGCACGTACCGCGCTCTCCCGTGTCTGGGCAAAACCACTTTTTTCCCGTTTCGGCACTTGCACAGGTTGACATCTGTCCCGTAGTGCAGTCGCCTGCACGCCAACCTCTTCAGGTCTGACAGCTTGAAGAGGGAGGGATAGAAGTGGGCCATGGCGGGGTCATCGCGCTGGATCAGCAGAGGTTTCTTCTCCCAGTATTCCTGGAAGAAGACGTCCACTTTTATCGGGGAGATCAGACTTTCGAAGAGGCTCGCTGGGCTGGAGAAATCCAGAGGGCATTCGGAGACCTTCCGCTTGGGCGGAGGCGCCGAATCATCTGCGGTTTTTATTTCTGCGTAGCTTCTTTTTGCCATGTCCTGCGCGCGGAAAAGCAGAAAGACGTTAAAGCAATAGATCCTTTATAGATTCTTTTTTTTTTTAAAGAGACTTTTTGCTGCAGATTAAGATAATAAACGGTTTATTAGATATTAACCCCTTCACTGCTGACGACGTGTGGGACACGTCCTCATTGATGCACGTTACATGCTGAGGACATGCCCCACACGTCATCAGCTGTGCGGGACCCCCGGCAGAGATACTCACCTCTCTGTCAGGGGTCTCGCAGCGTTCTGACTTCAGCGTCCTCAGACCCTGAAGTCAAGCTCCTCCCGACGTAAATGACATCATCGCGATGACGTCATTTCCAGGCGACCCCCCCCCCGGCGTTGCCGGAAGATAGCCTGGAAGGGAGGGGGGGGGGTCTGTTCGGAACCCTCTCCCTCCCGATCGGGAAGGAGCGGTGCCTGGCTTTAACCACTCAAGCGCCGGGTCGCACTTCAGCGCCGAAGTGCGGCCTAGCTCCGGTGGGGGCCGCCATCTTGGATGGCGACTCCACCCCCTTGCTGCCTGATGTCATCACGCATAGCGTGATGACGTCAGATAGCCGGGGAACCCCTAGCTGCCCGGGGATTTCCCAAGGAAATCCCCTGGTGGAGATAGGGGGTTCCTGTGAACCCTGATATCTCCAGAACCGTGGCAGCTAGGGGGTCATGGTGGGTGTCATTTGAAAGGCCTGAGCATGAGAATGATACCCAACATGACTAGGTACAAAGTATGAAAATAAATTAAAAAAAAAACTTGTTTTTGTTTTTTTGTGTGTTGTTTTTATTAATGCAGCAATATTGTTCACATTTCAATTATAATGTGAACAATGCTGCACTAATGATTTTTTTCTATGGGGTGTGTTTGCTAAAAATCACGTAATTCCCCCATAAAATGTAACAAGTCCCCATTTCTAATTTTTGTACAAGCGCACCCCATAGAAAATATAACCACAAACGCTCATGTGATAAAATGTGAAAAAAAACACTTTACACACTGTAGATAATTAAAAATTAAATTTTTATTGCATTTTTTGTCATAATATACAGTCAGGACATGACGTATACATATAAATATGATATATTATGAATCGGCCGGAAAGAACGATATATAATATGTCTGGGTCATATAATAAAATGTGGCTTCAAATCGCGTTTAAAAACAGGATGAGCGAAAGCGGTAAAAATGAGCTCAGCACACAGCGGTGAAATGCCTCAGCAGCAAAAGGGTTAAATACAAACGGGAATATTTTTAACATTGAAGCCTATGGGATTCTCCTGCATAAACCTGCCGCATGAAATCACCGAATGGCAGGGCATTTCGGCAACTTTTCCCTGCTGTTCGGTGTCTACACATAAAGACCACTTTAAAATGTATTTCATAATGTAATCCGGTTAGAAGCGGCTATAACCCCCCCCCCCCCCACGTTTGTGGGAATGCCAGGTCACGTGGTGTCAGCCCTGCACCTATTGCAAAGCGTGCATTTCGGGGGGGGCTGTGCGGCCGGGACACGTGTGAGCAGCCCCCCCCCTTTTCCTGTGATGACTGTAGTAACGCGTGCATATTGCCGGCTGAGCGCTGCTTCCCCGCACACTGCATGCCCTACAGGCACTGTGCGGGCCGCGGCTGAACCACGACCTTTCCTCGTTCCGTGCTCCAATCCCCCCCGAACTCTCACCTCGGTCGCCGCCTGCTGGAACCGAACCACGTGGGTCGTGGACGCGGCGCTTTTTCCCGTCACGCCTTGCGCTCGCGAGCACGCTGCTGCTGTTAAAGGGGAAAGCGCACAAAACACTCGAGCAGAGAGCGGCCAGCCAGCACGAGGGCGACACCTAGCGGCGCGCAGGAGACATGCAGGCCGCCTGAACGTACAGAGAATTGCAGGAGATGAGAAAGTGTCAGAACAGAGGGATGAATGACATAAAAGAAAACGACTGTCACCCCCCCATCCACCTGCCTCCAGTTCCCTGACTCCCCACACACACAAACAGACCATGACCAACCGCACACACGCAGACTCTGACCAACTGCACGCACGCAGACCCTGACCAACCTCATGCAGACCCCGAACAACCTCATGCAGACCCTGACCAACCCCACTCACACAGACCCTGACCAACCGCACACTCGCAGACCCTGACCAACCGCACGCCCGCAGACCCTGACCAACCGCACGCCCGCAGACCCTGACCGACCACACGCAGACTCTGGCCAACTGCACGCCCGCAGACCCTGACCAACCGCACGCTCGCAGACCCTGACCAACCGCACGCTCGCAGACCCTGACCAACCCCACGCTCGCAGACCCTGACCAACCGCACGCTCGCAGACCCTGACCAACCGCACGCTCGCAGACCCTGACCAACCGCACGCTCGCAGACCCTGACCAACCGCACGCTCGCAGACCCTGACCAACCGCACGCTCGCAGACCCTGACCAACCCCACGCTCGCAGACCCTGACCAACCGCACGCTCGCAGACCCTGACCAACCGCACGCCCGCAGACCCTGACCAACCGCACGCCCACAGACCCTGACCAACCGCACGCCCACAGACCCTGACCAACCGCACGCAGACTCTGACCAACTGCACGCCCGCAGACCCTGACCAACCGCACGCTCGCAGACCCTGACCAACCGCACGCTCGCAGACCCTGACCAACCGCACGCTCGCAGACCTTGACCAAAAGCACGCAGATCCTGACCAACCGCACGCCCGCAGACCCTGACCAACCGCAGACCCTGAGAAACCCCACACTCGCAGACCCTGAGCACTCCACAGTTCAGTTCCTGCTGAGTTTTTCACTGTATGAGCGATATAATGTCCCTAACTCTACTATATTCCCTTATTTACAACTTCCACCCTATCTCTGTGGATGTGGCCTGCCCGCACAATACTCTACTGCCAAACTCACATTATCTCCATTTACACACATTTGTTTTATCTGCTTTTATCAACATGGTATACCTGTTTAACTACATGTCTAAAAAGGGTTATTCAGAAGGCACAACGTTTCAGTGAAATTTCGGTGCACTTCTTCGATTCAATTTCTCAGACCCTCCAGTAAATTCACTATTGTTAGGGTCTTTCTGACCATTCCGAGGGGTCTGGTCACTCCATCCAGCTTCTCTCCGGTCTGGCCACTCCATCCAGCTTCTGTCGGGTCTGGTCACTCTGTCCAGCTTCTCTCCGGTCTGGCCACTCAGTCCAGCTTCTCTCGGGTCTGGTCACTCCATCCAGCTTCTCTCGGGTCTGGTCACTCTGTCCAGCTTCTGTCGGGTCTGGTCACTCTGTCCAGCTTCTCTCGGGTCTGGTCACTCCATCCAGCTTCTGTCGGGTTTGGTCACTCTGTCCAGCTTCTGTCGGGTCTGGTCACTCTGTCCAGCTTCTCTCGGGTCTGGTCACTCCATCCAGCTTCTGTCGGGTCTGGTCACTCTGTCCAGCTTCTGTCGGGTCTGGTCACTCAGCCCAGCTTCTCTCGGGTCTGGTCACTCCATCCAGCTTCTGTCGGGTCTGGTCACTCTGTCCAGCTTCTGTCGGGTCTGGTCACTCAGTCCAGCTTCTCTCGGGTCTGGTCACTCAGTCCAGCTTCTCTCGGGTCTGGTCACTCCATCCAGCTTCTGTCGGGTCTGGTCACTCTGTCCAGCTTCTCTTGGGTTGGATCTGGTCACTCTGTCCAGTTTGTCTCGGGTCTGGTCACTCCATCCAGCTTCTCTTGGGTCCAGGGCCAGATTTGCACCTCAGGAGCCTGTAGGCACAGAAATGCGGAGCGCCCCTACCCCCCCAAAACTGAAACTGTTTTTTTCTCTGCGCTCAAATCAAAAAAAGAGGCAGAATCTGTTGCCTTAGTTGAATTAGTTACAGTTACAATTATTTATAAAGCGTCAACAAGTTCCTTAGCGCTGTACAATGGGAGAAACAGAATAACAATTATACATATATGTTACCCACACAGAACAGAAGGAGGAAGGACCCTGCTCGAGAGTTTACAATCTAAGAGGAGAGGGGTGACACATTAGGTGAGGATGAATAGAGTATTTGAAGTAGCGGGTTGCATGAGGACTGAATGGGAAGATGGAGTAGGAAATGACAGTGGGGGATCATGGAGTGAGCTGATACACTTCTCTACAGTAATGCGTTTTCAGAGACTTCTTGAAGGACTGGAGAGACCGGTGAGTCTGATGTTGCGGGGGAGGGAGTTCCATAGAAAGGGTGCAGCTCGGGAGAAGTCTTGAAGGTGGGATTTGGGGGTGCGGGTACGAGGAGCTGATAGGATCAGATCATTGGCTGAGCAAAAGTGGTGGGGATGGGATGTACCTGCTAATAAGGGAGGAGATGTAGGCAGGGGTGCGGTTATGAATAGGCATGGGCCGAACACCCCCGTGTTCGGTTCGAACTCGAACATTTGAAAAAGTTTGAACTATATTTGGTATCACTGGAAAGGCTATAAACTGATCTTTCCAATGACACCTCATATGTCCCTCTAGCCCTTAGGGCTCTAGAGATACAGTGGTCTAAATTATTGCAAATTGTAAAAAAAACCATTTTTTTTTACACACAGAGCAAGGCGCCTTGTGGCAGGCGCCTGTAGGAACATGCCTACTCTGCCTAATGGTAAATCCGGCCCTGCTTGGGTCTGGTCACTCTGTCCAGCTTCTCTCGGGTCTGGTCACTCCGTCCAGCTTCTCTCGGGTCTGGTCACTCTTTGAGGCTTCTCTCGGGTCTGGTCACTCAGTCCAGCTTCTCTTGGGTCTGGTCACTCCATCCAGCTTCTCTTGGGTCTGGTCACTCTGTCCAGCTTCTCTCGGGTCTGGTCACTCTTTCCAGCTTTTCTCGGGTCTGGTCACTCAGTCCAGCTTCTCTTGGGTCTGGTCACTCCATCCAGCTTCTCTTGGGTCTGGTCACTCTGTCCAGCTTCTCTCGGGTCTGGTCACTCTGTCCAGCTTCTCTCGGGTCTGGTCATTCCGTCCAGTTTCTCTCGCGTCTGGTCACTCAGTCCAGCTTCTCTCGGGTCTGGTCACTCTGTCCAGCTTCTCTCGGGTCTGGTCATTCAGTCCAGTTTCTCTCAGGTCTGGTCACTCAGTCCAGCTTCTCTCGGGTCTGGTCACTCAGTCCAGCTTCTCTCGGGTCTGGTCGCTCTGTCCAGCTTCTCTCGGGTCTGGTCGCTCTGTCCAGCTTCTCTCGGGTCTGGTCGCTCTGTCCAGCTTCTCTCGAGTCTGGTCGCTCTGTCCAGCTTCTCTCGGGTCTGGTCGCTCTGTCCAGCTTCTCTCGGGTCTGGTCGCTCTGTCCAGCTTCTCTCGGGTCTGGTCGCTCTGTCCAGCTTCTCTCGGGTCTGGTCACTCTGTCCAGCTTCTTTCGGGTCTGGTCACTCTGTCCAGCTTCTCTCGGGTCTGGTCACTCAGTCCAGCTTCTCTCGGGTCTGGTCGCTCTGTCCAGCTTCTCTCGGGTCTGGTCGCTCTGTCCAGCTTCTCTCGGGTCTGGTCGCTCTGTCCAGCTTCTCTCGGGTCTGGTCGCTCTGTCCAGCTTCTCTCTGGTCTGGTCACTCTGTCCAGCTTCTCTCGGGTCTGGTCACTCCGTCCAGCTTCTCTCGGGTCTGGTCACGCCGTCCAGCTTCTCTAGGGTCTGGAATCTGGTTTGTTCCCTCCATGCAAGTTTCGAGTACTCCGGGAAATGACACTGACACAATGGGTTATGTCATAAGATCTCGTATCACTCCCTGTAGTGCACCAAAGATGTAATCACCGAACGCCACCGAACTGCAGGAAAAAAAATGGAACTCTCCTAATAGGTGTTTAAACAAATTAAAATGTGTTACAATGTGTTTAAATTAAAAAAAGGTCTTTTACAGAATAAAAAAAGCACCTTTTAAAAAATTGGGAATCAAAAATTTCATATAAAAATACAAAAATCTGTTGAAAAAATAGACTTTTTGCTGAAAACAATAAAAATAATAAATGGTTTAATAAAAAAACAATCGATCATAGTTTTTTGCTTTGAATCCTGTGGGATTTGCCTGTTTAAACCTCTCGAACTGAATCACTGAAAATCTGGGCATTTCACTGACACTTTGCTGCAGTTCAGAGTTCTCTGAATAGATTAACTATTACCAGGGCCGGTGCAAGCTTTTTTGCCTAGTCAGGCGAAGGTCTGTTTTGGTGCCCCCCCCCCCGTCATGTCAAGCCAATCAGGATAGAGATGCATAATAATCTCTATCGTGAGTGTTCGGTGTCGTCGCGCAGAGATTAAAGGATGCTTAAAGTTGGTCTTGCAAGGACAACCTTTAGCAGCGTTGTGAGTCACTGATTGGGGGGACAGCCACCAGTGCTGTCTTTATGGACTTATATAAACACTGTCTTTCTTCTGGAAAGGCAGTAGTTACATTTGTCAGACTGTAGGAACAACATATTTGGGTATATTTGCGGCCCCCAGCTCATGTATGGGTATATATTTGCGGCCCCCAGCTGCTCATATGGGTATATTTGCGGCCCCCTGCTCATGTATGGGTATATTTGCGGCCCCCAGCTCATGTATGGGTATATATTTGCGGCCCCCAGCTGCTCATATGGTATATTTGCGGCCCCCTGCTCATGTATGGGTATATATTTGCGGCCCCCAGCTCATGTATGGGTATATTTGCGGCCCCCAGCTGCTCATATGGGTATATTTGCGGCCCCCTGCTCATGTATGGGTATATATTTGCGGCCCCCAGCTCATGTATGGGTATATTTGCGGCCCCCAGCTGCTCATATGGGTATTATTTATGGTATAAATTTTCCCCCAGCGAGTCTCTTACCTCTCTGCTCAGCTGACTGTGTCTGATTGACTGTGACAGTGTGCACAGCACTGCTCACTGCTGCCTGCTGACTTCTGCTGCCTCACCTTGGCACTGCAGGCCCCCCGTCGCCCGCTGGCGTTCTAGTTCTACTCAGTCCACACTCTCAGGCAGTCAGGGAGGGAGTGAGACGAGAGACCAGACCACCAGGGACAATCAGGGACCAGACCAGGTAGTAGGTTTTTTAGTAGCAACAATTTTTTAGGCTTAGCTTAAGCTAGGCACCGCCACCATCGCTCTCTGCGTCCCCCTCGTGTGACACGTGACGTCACGTCTCGAGGCGACTGGTGCGAGCGGCCGCTGGCGCTGGCCAGGCATGTGATGCACACGTGCACACGCACCTTTCCCGCTCGCCTGTGATTGGATTCGGGAAGCAAGGCCAGGCAGGGAACCACGTGGTGCTTGTTGTCCCCTCCCTCTCATTGCCCCCTTCCAATCCCAGGCAGGGGCGGATCCAGAGACTAGTCTCGGGAGGGGCACTTACAGAAAATAAGGTGTTTTAGCAGAGAGCCCGACTCACGAGAATTTACAGAGGGCCCGGCTCACAGGAGCTTACAATCTAGAGGAGCAGAGGGCCCGGCTCACAGGAGCTTACAATCTAGAGGAGCAGAGGGCACCCAGGAGCTTACAATCTAGAGGAGCAGAGGGCCCGGCTCACAGGAGCTTACAATCTAGAGGAGCAGAGGGCACCCAGGAGCTTACAATCTAGAGGAGCAGAGGACACCCAGGAGCTTACAATCTAGAGGAGCAGAGGGCACCCCGGATTTTACAATCTAGAGGAGCAGAGGGCACCCCGGATTTTACAATCTAGAGGAGCAGAGGGCACCCCGGATTTTACAATCTAGAGGAGCAGAGAGCCCCCAGCTCACACATGAATTTGCCCCCAGCTCAAGGATTTGCCCAGCTCATGGATTTGCCCCCAGGTCATGGATTTGCCCAGCTCATGGATTTGCCCAGCACATGGATTTGCCCCCAGGTCATGGATTTGCCCAGCACATGGATTTGCCCAGCTCATGGATTTGCCCCCAGGTCATGGATTTGCCCAGCACATGGATTTGCCCAGCTCATGGATTTGCCCCCAGGTCATGGATTTGCCCAGCTCATGGATTTGCCCCCAGGTCATGGATTTGCCCAGCTCATGGATTTGCCCCCAGGTCATGGATTTGCCCCCAGGTCATGGATTTGCCCAGCACATGGATTTGCCCAGCTCATGGATTTGCCCCCAGGTCATGGATTTGCCCAGCTCATGTATTTGCCCAGCTCATGTATTTGCCCCCAGGTCATGGATTTGCCCAGCACATGGATTTGCCCAGCTCATGGATTTGCCCCCAGGTCATGGATTTGCCCAGCTCATGGATTTGCCCCCAGGTCATGGATTTGCCCAGCTCATGGATTTGCCCCCAGGTCATGGATTTGCCCCCAGGTCATGGATTTGCCCAGCACATGGATTTGCCCAGCTCATGGATTTGCCCCCAGGTCATGGATTTGCCCAGCTCATGTATTTGCCCAGCTCATGTATTTGCCCCCAGGTCATGGATTTGCCCAGCACATGGATTTGCCCAGCTCATGGATTTGCCCCCAGGTCATGGATTTGCCCCCAGGTCATGGATTTGCCCAGCTCATGGATTTGCCCCCAGGTCATGGATTTGCCCAGCTCATGGATTTGCCCCCAGGTCATGGATTTGCCCCCAGGTCATGGATTTGCCCAGCACATGGATTTGCCCAGCTCATGGATTTGCCCCCAGGTCATGGATTTGCCCAGCTCATGGATTTGCCCCCAGGTCATGGATTTGCCCCAGCTCATGGATTTGCCCCCAGGTCATGGATTTGCCCAGCACATGGATTTGCCCCCAGGTCATGGATTTGCCCCCAGGTCATGGATTTGCCCCCAGCTCTCACCTGGATTGTTGCCCCAGCTCCGGCAGGGGGTTGAGGGACCCAGATGCCGGGCAGCGCGGGAGCGCCTGCCCGATCTTGAACAGTCCGTCCTGTGAAGTGGATGCGGCTGTGTGCGTGCGCAGCCGGTCACGCGGTCCGGCCAGTCAGGTGGTACTGAGACTCAGTACCACCTGATTAGCCGGACCACGTGACCGGCTGCGCACGCACACAGCCGCATCCACTTCACAGGACGGACTGTTCAAGACCGGGCAGGCGCTCTCGCGCTGCCCGGCATCTGGGTCCCTCAACCCCCGGGCCAAATCTCGGGGGTCGGTCATCCGAATCGGATGACCGATTACACCCCGGGCCGGCACCCCTCACACTGGCAGGACGCCAGACAGTAAGGCGGCCGCCTGTGCCGCCTTACGTTAGCGCCGGCCCTGACTATTACTTCTCTATGGGACAATTTTGCTGCTGCCGAAGATCGTGAATTGCAGCGTATATCTTTGTCAATTCGCCAGTATTTGGTGAAGTGACAGTTTAGTGAATAGATGAACTGCCACAAAATTCACCATTCCGTACTCTTTGATGGCAATTACAGGACCTGTCTGAATAACCCATTTGGTCGGAATCAGACGAGCTAACTACGTTCGACGGGGCTGAAAAGCGCAATCCTCCATAGGACGATCGAGCCTTGCAGCAGTGAATGCATTACTGCGCTCAGCGAGGTGGCCAGACGGGCGTCAGAGTGGAAGGAACGTCCACTCTCACGGACGTTCCTTCCGCTCTGCAAAGCGCTCGTCTGACCCCGGCATAATCTACATTCTGATCTATAGTGCACTCTTAAATCGTTGATTGCTGGGAACACCGATAGGATAACAGACAAACAACCAACATCTTGTTCATAAAGGGGGATTTTATTACACTTTAAAGTAGGTCCATGCTGTCCAGATTACACAGCAGTTACGTGTAAAGAATCCATTTAAAAAATATCTGTACAATTCAAGTTCTGTTTCAACATAAAACATAGTCAGATATGCTGTTGAATACAGGTTGAGTACCCCAATTCTAAAAATCAAAAGACCCCAAACAATGTTCGGTCATCGGTGTGAACTTTCCAACCTTGTCCACCTCCGTTCTCCCGCTCGTCCAGGGCCGGAATTATAATTAGGCAGAGTAGGAATGTGCCTACAGGCACCTGCCACAAGGGGGCGCCTTGCTCTGTGTGTAAAAATTTTTTTTATTTTTTTTACAATTTGCAATAATGTAGACCACTGTATCTCTGGAGCCCTAAGAGCTAGAAGGACATATGAGGTATCATTGGAACGGCCTGCTTATAGCCTTTCCAGTTTTAACAAATAAAACCAGGTTAGAGTTATCTTAAATTTAAATATATATTAAAATAATTTTTTTCCCTTTTGTTTTTTTCCTAACACAGCGCTATTATTCAGTTTGCAATTATAAAGTGCTCAGTGAGTGCAAACAAAGGAGAAGAATGTCGTACTCACATTTCCTGGTGTCTTATCGATCAGACACCAGATTTGTAGGCAGCCAGTGACTTCAGAAGGTGCACCGGATCACTATCAGCCTCAGCCACCTCCTCGGCGAATATAAGCATCCAGGACCTGGGATAGGCGTAAAATAAGGTGAATTTTATTAGTAATAAGATATAAAGTATACTAAAACGCGTTTCGCATAAAATGCTTCATCAGTTGGTGCTACTGATGAAGCATTTTATGCAAAACGTGTTTTGGTATACTGTATATCTTATTACTAATAAAATTCACCTTATTTTACGCCTATCCCGGGTCCTGGATGCTTATATTCGCCGAGGAGGTGGCTGAGGCTGATAGGTGATCCGGTGCACCTTCTGAAGTCACCGGCTGCCTACAAATCTGGTGTCTGATCGATAAGACACCAGGAAATGTGAGTACGACATTCTTCTCCTTTGTTTGCACTGCATTTTATACAATATTGCTCTATGTGAGTCATTTTATATTTTGAGGGACACAGAGGATGGTAACCCTGTAAGGAAACCACACTTCTGAGCCACAGGGTGCAGCAGAAGGAACTACTAACAGGACAAGAAGCGCCAGCTCCAGCACATCTTTCTTTTATACTGACTTACAAGGTGGAAAAGGGATATATACCACCAAGTAGTCTGGAGAGGCAGCTGACTCCACAAATATGAGATACTGTACGACTTTTATTTTTTATTCTTCCCTGCACTTATTATTAAGATTTTCACAATCATTAAGACTTTTACAACCTGGAGTATACAGGATAAGACTGTAAATGTCACATTACTTTGTTTTATCCTATTTGCACCATTTTACTTGCAATGTACTTCATTTGATTGTATTGAGGTTGTTTATTTGCCATCACCACTGGGTGGTACCAGTGGCACAGATTATCACCATTTTTACGCTGCATCAATTTAGCCTCAGTGACACCGCTCTCTCCTGGTTCTCTTCCTATATCTCTCTTCACTCTTTCATTGTATCCTTTGCTGGTGCCTTTTCACCACCAGTTCCTCTTTCAGTTGGGGTACCTCAAGGCTCTGTACTGGGTCCCTTACTCTTCTCGATCTATACCAACTCTCTTGGCCACCTCATCTCCTCCTATGGATTCCAATATCACCTCTATGCTGACGACACCCAAATCTTCCTTTACTCGATCTCTCTCCTATGAGCTGTCTCCAACTGGATGACTTCCCGTTTCCTAAAGCTCAACCTTTCTAAAACTGAACTTCTCGTCTTCCCTCCCTAGTCTAAAACCTCCATTTCCGTTCAGGTGAATGGGGCCACCATTACTTCTACCTCTCAGGCTCGTTGCCTAGGGGTACTCTTGGGGTCCTCTTGGACTCTGATCTCTCCTTTACTCCTCACATTCAATCAACCAAATCTCGCTACTTTCACCTAAAAAACATTGAACGCATCCGTCCCTGTCTTAATCAGGACTGTGCTAAAATGTCCAGTCAAGCTCTTATTATCTCCCGCCTTGACTACTGCAACCTCCTTCTCTCTGGCCTTAAGAGGTCCCAGATTCTGCCTCTGCAGTCTGTAATGAACACCTGTGTCAGACTCATACACCTCACCTCCTGCCCTCCTGCCTCTCTAACACCTCACCTCCCGCACCTCTCACACCTCACTCCTCTGTCAATCTCTACACTGGCTTCCTGATTCCTATAGAATCCAATTCATTATATTGGTAATCCCGTACAAAGTTCTCCAAAACCGTGCCGCTACCTACATCTCCTCCCTTATTAGCAGGTATATCCCGTCCCACCCACTTCGCTCAGCCAATGATCTGATGCTATGAGTTCCTCGTACCTGCACCCCCAACTCTCGCCTTCAGGACTTCTCACGAGCTGCCCCCTTTCTATGGAACTCCCTCCCCTGCAACAATAGACTCTCCCCATCTCTCCAGTCCTTCAAGAAGTCTCTGAAGATGCATGATTTTATAGAAGCCTATCAGCTCACTCCATGATCCCCCATTGTTCATTTCTTGCTCCATCCTCCCATACACCTAGGGCCCTATTACATTCTTTGCACAGCGTGTTTTGCGTGCGCAATTGTGCATTTGCGTGAGGGGCAAAAGCCTTTGCGCTGAACGTCGTATTTCAACGTTCGCGCAAACGATGCACGTTATCGTTTAATGGACCTGCGCGAGCGTGATGAACTGTGCGCGTCTTATACTTAACATTGTGAGCGCAAATTCGTTCGTGCGCTGGTATGCGGATGGTATTTCAATCGATGCGCATCTTTTACGAACGACGTTTGCGCGCATAATTTTAACGTCTTTGAAAAGCTGGTGGTAACTACAAATCTGAACGTTCTGGCCGAAAAGAAAAACACCAGCACGAAAAAAAAAATACAGCACAGTATAGTTACACATTCTACACATACCCAAACATTAAAATTGTGAATTTGTGCGTGTTTTTTTATTGCTGCAGCATATATACTCAGATTTATTTTGACAGGCGCAAAAACGTGCGTCAATTAAGGTAAGTTGATGTCAATTAAGGTTCTTAATTCCGATTGGCTGAATCCCGTGAAAAAACAGTCCGCACACTGATTTACGTGCGCTACGTTACTGCGTGCGTATTACTCTTCGTTTTGCGTGGCGTTTTTACGAACATTACTTTTTGACGGATGAGAAAATGTGTTCGGATCGGAATATCACGTTAATTCTCACGCGATAAAGCTGGACGATCCGCGCAAAAAAATTAGTGCTTAGAGAACGAAATTGCGCGAAGAATGTAATAGGGGCCCTAATGTGTCACCCCTCTCATAGATTGTAAGCTCTCGAGCAGGATCCTCCCTCCTTCAGGTCTGTGTGTGTAGCGTGTATGTACAGTATATTTGTTATTCTGTATCTCCCATTGTACAGCTCTACGGAAACTGTTGGCGCTTTATAAATACTTGTAACTGTAACTAACTCAACTAAGGCAACAGATTCTGCCTCATCTTTTGATCTGAGCGCAGAGAAAAACAGTTTTTCAGTTTTTTAAAATGTATTTTTTATGGGGTTTTTTGCCTGAAAATGAAACTTTAAATAGTCATTTTGGCATGTTTCATTTTTTTTGTTTGGGGGGGTAGGGGTGCTCCACATTTCTGTGCCTACTGGCTCCTGTCCTGAGGTGCAAATCCGGCCCTGCGCTCGTCCCAGTGCTGCAGCATGTTCCTCATTGCCAAAGAGCGGTGTGCTGTACAGCGCAAAGGAGAAATACGCTGGCGTTGCTCAGCATGTCCCTCGTTGGTGCTGCCCAGTATGTCCCCTATAGCTACTTATGATTACAAAAATGGGAAAATCCAAAATAGTCACAGGCCCAAGCATTTCAAATAGGGACACTTTTGGATCATACCTATTTAGGGCTAACAATCGAGTCCCACGCCAGGAGACTTGCAGGGAATTGAAAAGCCACCGCACGTTCTGTGACTTTTCGTTCTCTTCAATATGGTGCAATTTGGCGATCCCATTTTGGCGACCCTGCAGTGTATTCAGCAAGCACCACAGGGCCGTCGTAGTGCAGGAAAAAGCTGCCGCAAACCTGACGAACACTCCCCGCAAAATCACGCGAACGCTCACCGAAACCCTCAAAAACATCTAGATTAACCCCGTCGAAGACGCCGGAGAAACCCGAGCAGCTGCCGATCACAGCGCAGAGCAGCTGCCGGAAAACCCGACACCGCAGACGAATGGAGTGAAAAAAAAAAACAGTACGCTTGAATGTTTGAAAAGTGAAACGCTGTTTGCAAAGAAACTACAGAACGAAAATGTCTGAAATTTACATATAAGATCCAATGAATGATAATAAAAAGGGCTGTTACAGAAAAAAGAAAAATGTCCCGAAAAATCCCTAAAAGATCCTAAAAAATCTATAAAGAGACTTTTACTGCAGAATATTATAATAAACGGTTTATTAGATATTGGATTAAAACAGGAAAATTTTTGACATTGAAGCCTATGGGATTCTCCTGAATAAACCTGCCAAATGAAACCACCGAATGGCAGGGCAATTCGGCAACTTTTCACTGCTGGTTTTTGTTCTCTAAATAGACGAAGCATTGCTTCTCTATGGGGGTTTCACTGCCCTCGAACAGGCACCGTATGTGCAGGCAATTCGCCAGGATTTGGCGAACTGCCTGCTCTCTGAATAGCCGAATGGCCAGGATTTCAGTGTTCGGTTACCTTTCGGCCACTATTTGGATCTCTTTGAATAACCCTGTTAGTGATCCATGTGTACTAATAAGAATAAGGATTGTGATAATTGCTATAGTGGTTTTTCACATGAGGAATTTGCCTATTTAGGGCTAGCGATTTGAATCCCATACAAAGGAGACTTGCAGGAAATTCTAGCGATTTATGTGGTTGTAATAGCAGTCATCCAACGGGGTGTTGCGGCAACTTGAAATATTTTTTGCATAATTTATTTTTTTCTTCTCCCACAAGCAGCAACACAGAATCCACCACAACTCAGTACTCTGAAAACGTTTAAATTTTCTATGTTTAAGTGTACTAATAAACAGGGCCGGATTAAGATCTCTATGGGCCTGGAGCGGAATATTTTGGTGGGCTTTTTTTGGAATTTAGTGAAATGAAAACCTATTTTAGGATATTTAATAGTGCAGATACCGGTATTTCTAACCAAGCAGATACTGTGGGAGTAAATTTCCAATCAGATTTCAATCATCACAGCGTGTAAAATTATTTTTTCATATTTTACCATCCAAACCTCTTTGGTTATATATTCTATAGGTAATTCTCTAAACGTGCTTTGGATAATGGTGTTTTATGAAAAATATGACTATGTATAAAACACTGACCTTGCTCCCAGCGTGGGAAATGAGAAGGTGAGTAATGGCAGTGGTATTGCTCATTTTATACGTGACAAATGGACAATGCCATCGCTTTGGAACAAAAAATAAGTAAATAAAAAAAAGTTTTTTGTTTTCTTTTCTGTTAGATTTTACATGGTCATGTTTGGTATTAAAGCAAAGGCCAGATTCAGTCATGCCCAATGACACCTCAGTTGACCTTGCGAGGCGTAAAGATTAGTGGAGCAGGGTTCCAAAGCCCCCCCCCCCCCAGTGCACTTCGCTGCAGTGTGGCGGTTTAGGTTCTTGATGTAACAATTCGTAATAATGGATTGTACCATCATTTCCACGCTTGTTAGTGACATGAAAAATGAGATGGTGAGTTACTGTAGCATTATTGTTCCCTTTATAACTGAAAAGTGAAAAATATTTCTGTTAGAAAGAATAAAAATAAAGAAATATTTCTTATTTTATTTTTATTCTTACAGAAAACCTAGTCATATTTGGAATCATTGGAAAGGTCATGCTCTGGCCTTTCCAGTGATACCTGACATGACCCTGTAGCTGCTATGGAGCTGGAGATATAGTGGTCCAAATGCCCATCAATGCAGACAAATTTATCCTTTCTCTGGGCCTATTCTGGGGCATGGGCCTGGAGCTGCTGCTCCATCTGCCCCTATGTTAATCCGGCCCTGCTAATAAAAGGTTTATTTTAATGGTATTAGAGAGTCAATACCTCTATTTGTTATAGAGGAATCTTTTCTTCAGATAGGGGCACTTAAACTGCACATACAGTGGCAAGAAAAAGTATGTGAACCCTTTGGGATTACGTGGAGTTTTGCATGAATTGGTCATAAAATGTGCTCTGATCTTCATCTAAGTCACAACAATTTGAAAAACACAGTCTGCTTAAAATAATACAACACAAACATTATATGTTTTCATGTTTTTATTGAACATAACATG
Source organism: Leptobrachium leishanense (assembly GCA_009667805.1). Classification (NCBI taxonomy): domain Eukaryota; kingdom Metazoa; phylum Chordata; class Amphibia; order Anura; family Megophryidae; genus Leptobrachium; species Leptobrachium leishanense. The sequence goes on from CM019064.1 coordinate 61,049,139, forward strand.
TAAACATTCACAGTGCAGGGTGGAAAAAGTATGTGAACCTTTGGACTTAATAACTGGTTGACCCTCCTTTGGCAGCAATAACCTCAACCAAACATTTCCTGTAGTTGCAGATCAGACCTGCACAACGATCTGGAGTAATTTTGGACCACTCCTCTTCACAAAACTGTTTCAGTGTAGCAATATTCTTGGGATGTCTGGTGTGAATCGCTCTCTTAAGGTCATGCCACAGCATTTCAATCGGGTTGAGGTCAGGACTCTGACTGGGCCACTCCAGAAGGCGTATTTTGTTTTGTTGAAGCCATTCGTTTGTTGAATTACTTGTATGCTTTAGGTCATTGTCCTGTTGCATCACCCATCCTCTGCGGAGCGTCAGTTGTCGGACAGATGGTCTTACGTTTTCCTGCAAAATGTCTTGATAAACTCTGGAATTAATTTTTCCATCAATGACAACAATCCGTCCAGGCCCTGAGGCAGCAAAGCAGCCCCAAACCATGATGCTCCCTCGCCATGTTTTACAGTGGGGAAGAGGTTTTGATGTTGGTGTGCTGTGCCTTTTTTTCTCCACACAGTGTTGTGTGTTTTTTCCAAACAACTCAATTTTGGTTTCATCTGTCCACAGAATATTTTGCCAGTAGTGCTGTTGTGGAACATCCAGGTGCTCTTTTGCAAACTTCAAACGTGCTGCAATATTCTTTTTGGACAGCAATGGCTTCCTCCGTGGTGTCCTCCCATGTACTCCATTCTTGTTTAATGTTTTCCTTATTGTAGATGTGTCAACAAAAATGTTAGCATGTGCCAGAGATTTCTGTAAGTCTTTAGCTGACACTCTAGGATTCTTCTTTACCTCATTAAGCATTCTGCGCTGTGCTCTTGCAGTCATCTTTCGAGGACGACCAAACCTAGGGAGAGTAGCAACAGTGCTGAACTTTCTCCATTTGTAGACAGTCTGTCTTACTGTGGACACATGAACATCAAGGCTTTTGGAGATACTTTTGTAACCCTTTCCCGCTTCATGCAAGTCAACAATTCTTGATCGTAGGTCTTCTGAGAGCTCTTTTCTGCGAGGCATGGTTCACATCAGGCAGTGCTTCTTGAAACCAGTAAACCCAAAACTGGTGTGTGGTTTTTAGGCTAGGGTCAGACTAACGCATTTTTCACGTTGTCCGTGAAAATGTGCGTTCGAAGAATGGACGTATTTTTTCACGGAATACGCAATAGCGGTCATACTATGCGCAGTTTCATCCGTGATTTTGTACGGATCGTCAATAAAACACTTCTTGCATCTGGACGTTATGTTGGCCGGACATTAGCAGCGTCTGACGTCTCCTAATCACGCACACACGCCGCTAGCGGACGCAGCGCACTCTGTACGTCAGTACTAGTGGTTTTACGTTCTCGAAAAAATGCGTTCATTTTCCACTTGCGTTGTGCAGCCGGACTTTTGTGCGACCGTACTTCGTATATTGGCCGTCATTGCCCGGCATCTGCTGCTAGCACGGCCGTGATTAAGTGCGCCAGAACGCGCGTTCGCACTGCCTCAGTCTGACCCTAGCCTTAAAGGGCAGGACAGCTTTCAGCAACACATCCAATAATATCACACTGATTGGACTCAAGGTTGGCTCACTCCTGGCTCCAATTAGCTCTTGCAGAAGTCATTAGGCTAGGGGTTCACATACTTTTTCCACCCTGCACTGTGAATGTTTACATGTTCTGTTCAATAAAAACATGAAAACATATAATGTTTGTGTTGTATTATTTTAAGCAGACTGTGTTTTTCAAATTGTTGTAACTTAGATGAAGATCAGAGCACATTTTATGACCAATTCATGCAAAACTCCACGTAATCCCAAGGGTTCACATACTCTTTCTTGCCACTGTATAGCGACTATTTTAAAAGAATTGTTAAACATATTTTAGAGACAATTATGATAACACATAAATAATTACATATAGTACCATTTACAATAAAATCTGCATTTTTTTTATTAATTCAGATTTTGCAAAGCCTTACTGTAAGTTCATTGCCAGATTTACAGTATATATGGGGTGTTTTATTCTGTAGGAATTCATGGGATGTCACTGAGTCACTAGTGGGAATTATCTGGGGGAAATTTTCCACTTCTTTAATTGTACCTTTTCAGGGTTATTCAAAGAGAATTGAAAGTCACCGCACGTTCGGTGACTTTTCGTTCTCTTCAATTCGGTGCGATTTGGCGATCCCATTTTGGCGACCCTGCTGTGTATTCAGCAAGCACCACAGGGCCGCCATAATGCAGGGAAAAGTCGCCGCAAGCCCGCTGAAAACTCACCGCAAAACGAGAGAGAACGCACACTGAAACCCGCAAAAACATCTGGATTAACCCGCCAAAGACGCCGGAGAAACCCGAGCAGGAGCCGATCATAGCGCAGAGCAGCCGCCAGAAAAACCCGACACCGCAGACGAAGGAGGTGAAGAAAAAAAACAAAACAGTAGGCTTGAACGTTTGAAACGTGAAACGCTGTTTGAAAAGAAACTACTGAACGAAAATGTCTGAAATTGACATATAAGATCCAATGAATGATAATAAAAAGGACTGTTACAGAAAAAAGAAAAAACGATAAAAAAAAAGAAATGGAAATTTTTTTGCAAACAAACCCCGAAAAATGCCTAAAGGTCCTAATAAATCTAAAAATAAAGAGACTTTTTACTGCAGAATATTATAATGAACGGTTTATTAGATATTGAATTAAAACGGGAATATTTTTAACATTGAAGCCTATGGGATTCTCCTGAATAAACCTGTCGAATTAAACCACCGAATGGCAGGGCAATTCGGGAACCTTTCACTGCCGGGTATTGTTCTCTGAATAGACGAAGCATTGCTTCTCTATGGGGATTTCACTGCCCTTGAACAGGCACCGAACAGGCACCGAACAGGCACCGTATGTGCAGGCAATTCGCCAGGATTTGTCGAATTGCCTGCTCTCTGGATAGCCGAATGGCCAGGAAAGGTAACCGTACGCCGAATGTCAGCGTTCGGTTACCTTTCTCCAGCAATTCGGATCTCTTTGAATAACCCTGTCTGTCTGAGTTATCACAATGCCCAAGTCAAGAAATCTAGTTCTAAACTTTCGGTGTTTAAAAATGAAAAATAAATCTAAGTAAATATATTACACAATTATTCTGCTCAAATCCAGCGATACCCTTGAATAGTTGTTGTCACAGATGAGCAGTCCTGGTGCTTCTGTGTCTGTTTACGTTAACAGAATGTAATAAAAATATAAACAAATATACATTTTCACATCATTATTTTCATAAGTACACACCCCAGTAAAAAAAATTAAATACAATATAAACAACAGGGAAAATAATCCTAGAATATGTGTCAATGGCGTGATTGTTTTCCAGGATAATTCGGCCCATGTTTCCTTTAATGGATCTCTTCCTCTTCACGCGTGCAGCATCGAGCGTTGCGACACTTGCCGCACGGCCCCGGGATGAGCTTTCCTCGGAGTGCACGGAGTAGTTCAAGTCTGCTTCGCTGTCATGATAGCAGCCATCGAAGGCCATCGCTTGGACAGCCTCGAGGTTTAGTGTCGCTGAAGACTGAAAGAGAGAATGCTGTTTGATTATTAATATTCCTAGTATTTGCAGTAATTGTTAATGCTAGCTGTAAAGGGTTGTATTGCTCATTTCAAATACAGGGTTTGTTTTTATTATGTAAAGTACCATATGTATGCTAAATAGGTCTCATCAATATGTCTATAAAGTCACGAACCACGTGGCCACTTATATATATTGAAATGGTCGTGGAGCTAAGGTATATACACCTCCCAACACTAGATGGCGATGGTTGCTGTGACAGACCTCCAGCATGAAAGTTGGCCACTGGAGAACCTTATGAGGAGTTTAGCGCGTGCTCGTTGGGATGGAATAGAGATGACGTCAGTGGGTGGGGAGAGGAATGGGAGGCTTGGCTGACATCCAATGGATAGCAGACCGGTACCTAAAGGGTTAAAGATAGGCATTGCTGGAAAGGTCAGGCTTTGTTATTTCCAGCAATGCCTTTCTTGTTTCTGTATCTCCTCCCGACCGGGAGGGAGAGGGGTCCAAAGACACCCCCTTTCAGGCACTTATCCAGCTCTGCTCTAAAACACTGATCAAAAGTAGAAAAAACAATTCTACGGTTTCCTTGCTTGTTATTTACAGAAACAAAACTTGCCTGAGCCCCGCGGTAAGAAAACAGATTGTACAACAAATGCTTATGCCTGTCATTGAATACAGAGATGTAGTGTATGCAGCTGCCCTGCAAACACACCTTCATAAACTTACTACACTGTATAACTCATTCTGCCGCTTTGTGCTACAATGTAACTACATGACCCACCATTGTGACATGTTAAAAGAGCTAAACTGGCCGTCGTTGGAATCTAGACGCACCCTTCACCTTTCCAACCTGGTGTTTAAGAGCTTTTCTGGGAAGCTACCACCCTACCTGAATAGGCTGCTTCCCCCAGCAGTTCCCTCCTCCTATAACCTCAGATCCAGGACCTGCACCTTACTTGCAATACCACAATACAAAAAGAAAGTGTCTCGATCCTCATTTTCCTACAGAGCACCGCAAATATGGAATAACCTCCCCAGTGGTGTATTTCGGTTTTGTGCTGCCCTAGGCCTGATTAAACTCGTGCACCCCCTAATTTAAATTTGACGCACCCCTTCCTGTCAAAGTCACACCTCTTCCTGGTTAAACCCCACCCTTTCTCTTTAGGCTCCACCTTTTCCTCTGAGCTCCGCCTTTTCCTCTCTATAATAAAAGTGGATGCAAAGTTCCTACATGTATATTTTGTATACCATTTCAAATGTTGTATCTATTGAGATAATCAAATAAAATTATGAAATCTTTAAATTAAACCATTTTTACAAAGATCAGACATGTATGTCAAGTATACTGGATCACAGCCGCTCTAATTGGTTGAACAATAAAACCCACAGAAATGTGCACTGTGTATGAGCGTATCAGAGCTGCACAGCAATAAAACCCACAGAAATATGCACTGCGCATGAGCGCATCACAGAGCTGCACAGCAATAAAACCCACAGAAATGTGCACTGTGTATGAGCGTATCACAGTGTTGCACAACAATAAAACTCTCATTTCATTAAACCCCCCACTCATTTCATTAACCCCCCAATCTTTTCATTAAAGATGTCCCCCACTCTTTGTTTCAATAAAGCAGCCCTCCACTCTTCGTTTCATTAAAGCAGCACCCCACTCTACATTTCATTAAATCAGCCCCCCCCACTCTTTTCATTAAAGCAGCCCCCCACTCATTTCATTAATGAAGCCCTCACCACTCATTTCATTAAATTAGGCCATACCCATCTAATTTCATTAAATTAGCCCCACCGCTCTTTTAATTTATTTTTTTTATTATTTTTTTTAACAACAAAATCCCTTTTTATTATTAGAAAATATAAGACATAAAAATATTTGCTTTCTGCCGTTATGTCACTGTGTGTCGGGTACACGTCATTACAAGCAACATGGTCTGGACTGGACGGTCAGTTTTATTGCTGTGCGCTCTCGTTCCATGGGTCGCAGCGGTGTTAGAACAGCACATAAACACTAATTTGCCAATACACAAAGGTCACTAATGTCAGAACGCTACGCCCTCATTGATTAAGAGCAAAACTGCAATTAATACCATAAATGAATAGATAGCTCCAACAGGCAAAAAAGCCCTATGTTGTTTCAATGATTGTTGTGGAGTCCAGTCAGGAGTCTGCATGGCAGCCAGGACCCGAGCAAGCACTCACCCTGTGTACTCTGGCGGGGGATGAGTGAGCACTCCGCCCAGCCTATACTAATACACAGGCTACTTGAGGAACAGACCTGGCTTCTCCTCCATATGTCCTGGGGGCTCTGCTGCCGCACGGATCAGCCCACTGGTGGGCCCAGCCGGACGGGTTGTGGCAGCAGGCGAAGCTGGAGAGGGATCCAAGCACCGGGGATGAGAGAGCGCCCTCCTCTTGGCAGTGGAGTGGTGTGCTGGCTGCTGCCGCAGGCAGGCAGGCTGAGCATGGAGAATGGAGCCACCGATCACAGGGAGAGGGATCCAGACGAGCAGCCTGCAGAGGACACGACCAGCTGCTTCCCGCTCAATTACCGGCTTCCCACTAGTTCCCAGCCAATGGGGGGGTGGCACCAATACAGCGTGCGTGCTGTTCCTTCCCACTCCCAGTCTTCAGTATCTGGGAAGGTACGCACACTGCAGCACACACCCCCCCCCCCCGTTCGATTCACCTGGGGGCCGGCTGAGTCCTGCGAGCCTCCTCTCTCTGTCTCCTCCTCCGCTTCTGCTCTGCATGATGGAGCGCTGGGAGGAAGTGACGTGTGATGATCACTTCCTCCCAGCGCCACAGTAGCAAGACGTGACAGCGGTAACGAAGTGGCTATGATCGGCGGCCAGGGATCTAGCATCCCATGGAGCAGCGGGTCACACTCAGCGGCGGGTCACACTCAGCGACGGGGTGCCGCCTCGTGGAAAGTGCTGCCCTAGGCCTAGGCCTTGTCGGCCTAGGCCTAGATACACCACTGAACCTCCCAGATGCCATCAAATCTTCACCCAGTCTAAAGTCACTCAAGAGCTCCCTATTAACATACCTCAATACAGAATGCACCTGGAAACATGTAACATAATGACTATTTCCTACATATTAGGGATGTGCGTTTCGGGTTTCGGAATTTTCACGAAATTCCCTGATTCGTGCATTCGGATTTGGCCGATTTTCCGAAACTTTTCGGATCCGAAAATGGCAGATCCGAACATATTTTCGACCCAAAACGAAAACTTTTCGGAATTTTCAAATGGACTAGAAATGTGTAAAATCGAAATTCATTTTCGTTCCATTCTTGATTTCAGCTCCATTCCTGATTTCGGTCATCGTATTTATATCGCTGATTCTGTAATTAAATTTTGTATCATTCCCATCTCAATGTATCCTTCCTGGAAAACATGCTAAATCTCAATGTATCCTTCTTGTAAGACATGAGAAATCTCAATGTATCCTTCCCGGGAAACCAGAGAAATCTCAATGTATCCTTCTTGTAAAAAATGAGAAATCTCAATGTATCCTTCCCAGGAAACCAGAGAAATCTCAATGTATCCTTCTTGTAAAACATGAGAAATCTCAATGTATCCGTCTTGTAAAACATGAGAAATCTCAATGTATCCTTCCCGGGAAACCAGAGAAATCTTAATGTATCCTTCTTGTAAAACATGAGAAATCTCAATGTATCCTTCCCGGGAAACCAGAGAAATCTCAATGTATCCTTCTTGTAAAACATGAGAAATCTCAATGTATCCTTCTTGTAAAACATGAGAAATCTCAATGTATTGTAGCGCTCACTCCCGGAGGAGCCGCTGAATTTGAACCTCGGGTCAGTCTCCCCGCACTAGGGAATAAATATACTCCAGCACCGTCGTGGATTTTATAAATTATATAGTTTACTGAATAAACTGGCATATAATGAGTAACACGGTATATGTATATATTTTTACAGTACTTCGTAATGCGAGAAACGCGCAGCGGAAAAGGAAATACAGCACTTCGTAATGTGAGAAACGCGCAGCGGAAAAGGAAAAAAAGTATTTTTAACCCCTTAGTGGTTGGAGTGTGAGTCCCGTACAGGTTATGTCCCAAGGAATGTATGTGTATGCGTGTATTGGTACCCGGTACAATATTCAACTGGCCAGTGAATTATTTAAGAGGTATCTTGACTAGTCACGTTGGGGCCCTGTAGGTTTTGAACAGACTGCAGCGTGCTTTAGTGTTTTACAATGGCCTGGAAGGCCTCTCACCCATCCGCCAGATACTCTGCGTTCTGCTCGACCCAGGACGTCTCTCCGCTCGATTTTGACTGGGATTTTCTGTGTCACCGGATCCGCTGTCTTGCTTTTCTGTATCAGCCACAAGATATCCAGCTCACCGCCTGCACTCCCTGTTAGATCGTCTGCGGTTCTCCTAACTCGGGGTCCTTCAGCTTACTATGTATCAGCGTGAGATTACTAGCGGTGGATCACTGGGTCTTCGATTAATAATAAGGAAAATCCCGATCTCCAGCTCTGCTAGACCGCACCTGCGCTCTGGCCTGGTTGTAATCACTCTCTGCTCTCTTGCGTCTTGCTCCTCTCACTCCTCTGCACGCTCTGCCGGCTCTTTCCACAAGGCTGCGGATGCCAGTGTCTCTCTCCCACCCACTTCCTGTTCCCGCCCGCAAAGCATGCTGGAAAATGTAGTCCCAATGTCCAGTGTCTAATATTGCGCTTGTCTCCCTCCGGTGGCCAAAAACAAGTACTACAACGACAGGGAATTAAAACCAGCGCTACACTCTCCCCCTCCTAGAACTCTTGGGTCTCTCCAAGGAGGTACAACAGTTGCATTACATTTCAACATATATTAGGCAACATATACAGGCTCAGCAGCAAGCATACAATGGGTTAGGTACACTTGCTCAAGTTGACTCATGTTTTTGACTATCTCAGCTAACATAGCAGACACTTCGGGCAAACTTCGCACTGTGGTGACGGCCTCTTCAGTGCTATGTCCTGGTGAGTCGTAGGTGAGTCTCTGGGGCGGTCGAATAGAGCGTTTTGGTTCCGGTTCAGTCAGTTCCTCTTCAGGTTAAAGTACTATAGGTGCAGGTTCAATTCTTCTTTCTACCACTGGAGCAGACATCTCTTCGGGGTAGGATCCTTCCAGTGAAGGCATAGAACTGTAGTCATAAGATTCGGCTTCAGGAACTACAGGGATTTCAATAGTCTCGGGGACTTCTAACTGAAATTCAGGAGCCTCAGGCCTCAAATTACTTTCCCACCGTTCAGGAACCGAGATAACCTCTTCAGGCTCTGGTGAGCGCATCCAGTCCAGACAAAAACTTTCTTCCTCACTGTCCCTTTCGCTCTCTTCGATAGCCCGGGTCTGCTGAGACTGAGTAACGGGAGTCAAACGTGGAGCAGGCGGATTCGTGAGAGAAAGTCCGTCCCCAACTGGTATCCTCACAGCCTCTCTCAAAGGTAATAAATGATTCCGGTGCCAGTTCTTAAGAGGCCCAGCCTTTCCATCCGGCCGGATTTGATACACTGGCAGACCCGGCAGTTGCTTGCAGACAATGTAGACCTGAGAACTCCATCTATCCGCTAACTTGTGCCTTGCAGCAGCACCCAAGTTCTTCAACAAAACCCTATCACTGGGTTGTAGATCCTGTATCCGAACGTTCAAGTCATAGTTCTGTTTATTCCTTTGTTCCCTGTTTCCTGAGGTCAAACGGGCCTGTTCAAACGCAGAGGCCAGATTCTTTCGAAGTCTATCCACATAATTTCTATGAGAAGCTACAGACGTCTGGTCCAGAGATAGCCCAAACGCCAAATCAACTGGCAGTCGAGCTTCTCTTCCGAACATAAGACGGTACGTGAGTATCCAGTGGCGTCACTCTCCGTACTGTTATATGCATGTACTAGCATAGCTATGTGACGACTCCAGCTCTGCTTCTCTGTGTTTGACAGCGTCCCCAGCATATTTAGCAGCGTGCGATTGAACCTTTCGGGCTGAGCATCACCTTGAGGGTGATATGGTGTAGTTCGGGTCTTTTGGATTCCTAGCAGTTCCAGTAATTGCCCAACAAGCCGGCTTTCAAAGTCTCTACCCTGATCAGAGTGTATTCTCCTTGGTAGGCCGTAGTGAACAAAGAACTTTTCCATCAGAACCTTCGCCACTGTCGGAGCGCGTTGATCCTTTGTAGAAAAGGCTTGGGCGTAACGTGTAAAGTGATCAGTCACTATTAGAATATTTCCCTGCCCACTAGCATCCGGCTCTAAGCACAGGAAATCAATGCACACCAGATCCATGGGTCCTTGACTTTGCAGATGGCTCATTGGAGCGGTTCGGGTCGGTAGGGTCTTCCTTTGAATACACCTCAGACATGAATGGCAGTAACTTTCCACTTCAGCTCTCATGCAAGGCCAATAGAATCTGTCTCGCACCAGCTTAAAAGTCCTTTCTGCGCCCAAATGTCCATGCTCATCATGTAGCGATCGCAGTACACTCTCCCTATGTTTAGTGGGAAGGAACAACTGTTGGGTCTCTTCAGCATTGGTTGAGGGGCCCCTTCGGTAGACCACCCCATCCAACATCTTCAACCATTCCCACTCTTTGTAGACCAATCTGGCTCCATCTGGGGAATTGGTCAGCAGAATTTCCCGTTGGTTCGTAGTTAGGGCCTTTACGGTTAACGCAATTAAGGGGTCTCTAGCCTGATCAGCTTTTAGGTCCTGTTTTGAAAAGGTAGGCAGACTTTCATCCATCAACTGCGTAGGGTTGCAGTAGAACTCCAGAACAGCCGCAGCCATGACTCCTATGGCCTCTGCTTCAATCCCTCCCTTGACCCGGCGCTCTGCTCCTTGACACAAAGCTTGTACCCCGTCTGGAGTTAACTGAGTCCATTCTGTAGTGTAGGGTCTTCTCGACAAAGCATCAGCATCTCGATTGTTCACCCCAGGGCGATACTTCAGGCTGAACCGAAACCCTGACAGAGCGGCCAACCACTGATGTCCCGTTGCGTCCAGCTTCGCAGTAGTAAGGACGTAGGTAAGAGGATTGTTATCCGTCTTTATCACAAACTCGGCCCATACAGATAGTCCTTTAGCTTGTCTACCACCGCCCACTTCAAGGCTAGGAACTCCAACTTGTGGGTAGGATAGTTCTTTTCAGAAGGCGTAAGGCTCCTGCTCAATACGCTACAGGCCTCAGCAATCCACCATACTCTTGATACAGGACTCCTCCTAGACCTTCTCTGCTGGCATCCACATGTAACTCGTATGGCTTGTGAGGGTCCGCATAGGCCAAGACAGGAGCTCGAGTTAGCCTCTCTTTCAGCTTCGTAAAAGCCCCTCACATTGACTAGTCCATTCTCCCTGGATGGACTCTCGAGCTTTCCTTGGCCCTGGAGCTGACGGATTTCGGTCAGAGACCTTGCAGTCTTACATAGTTACATAGTTACATAGTTATATAGGCTGAAAAAAGACATGCGTCCATCGGGTTCAGCCTCTCCCACATAACCTACTGCTGTTGATCCAAAAGAAGGCAAAAAACCCAGTCTGAATGCTTGCCAATATGCAACATACTGGGAAAAAATTCCTTCTTGACCCCAGAATGGCAGTCAGATTTCTCCTTGGATCAAGAAGCTTTTACCCACATATTAAATATTATAACCGTTAATATTCTGTGTCTGCAGGAAGTCATCCAGTCGTTTTTTAAAAGTCTGTACAGACTCTGACCCAACCACCTCAACAGGCAGAGAATTCCACAGCTTTATGTTCTCACCGTAAAATAACCCTTCCTATGCTTTAAGCTAAATTTTCTTTCTTCCAGTCTAAATGGATGACCCCTTGTCCTATGTATAGTCCTGTTAATGAATAGGTTATCAGACAATGGTTGATAATGGCCCCGTATATATTTATATAAGGTTATCAGATCCCCTCTAAGGCGCCTTTTCTCTAAACTAAACAGGTTTAAGCTTGTTAGTCTTTCCTCATAACTTAACCCTTCCATCCCCTTATTAATTTAGTTGCCCGTCTCTGCACTTTTTCTAACGATATAATATCTTTTTTTAAGACAGGTGCCCAAAATTGCACGACATATTCAAGGTGCGGCCTGACCATTGATTTATACAGAGGCAAAATTATGTTTTCATCCCGTGAGTGAACTCCCCTTTTAATGCATGCCAGTACTTTGCTGGCCTTGGCGCTGCTGTTTGACATTGCACATTGTTACTTAGTTTGAAGTCTATGATTATTCCCAAATCCTTCTCCTGCTTGGATTTCCCTAACTCCGTACCATTTAGGGTATAAATTGCTTGTGTGTTCTTCACTCCAAAGTGCATAACTTTACATTTATCTAGATTAAATCTCATCTGCCATTTAAGTGCCCAGTCCCCCAATCTATCTAAATCCCTCTGCAGCGAAGTAACATCCTGCTCACATTTTTACTTTTCCTAGCTTTGTGTCATCTGCAAACACTGATACATGACTTTCAATGCCTATCTCAAGGTCATTTATAAATAAATTGAATAGTATTGGTCCTATAACAGACCCCTGAGGGACACCACTTACCACTGGTGTCCATCTTGAAAATGTACCATTTATGACCACTCTCTGTACCCTATCTTTTAGCCAGTTTTCTATCCAAGAACAAGTATTTTCATCTAGACCATTTTTTCTTAATTTAAGTAGTAACCTTTTGTGTGGAACTGTGTCGAAAGCTTTGGCAAAATCTAAGTAAATCACATCCACTGCGACCCCCTGATCTATACTTCTACTTACTTCCTCATAGAACGTAATTAGGTTAGTCTGACATGATCTGTGTTTCATGAAACCATGCTGATTTTTGCCAATTACATTATACCTCCCAATAAATTCCTGAATATTATCCCTTAGTAACCCCTCAAATACTTTCCCAGCCACAGATGTTAAGCTCACAGGTCTATAATTCCCAGGCACAAATTTTAAACCTTTCTTAAATATAGGGACCACGTCAGCTTTTCTCCAATCCTCTGGTACTATTCCTGAAAGAAAAGAATCTTGAAAGATTAAGAACAGAGGTTTACATATTTTCAACACATAGCTCTCTTAGTACTCGCGGGTGAATTCCATCTGGCCCTGGGGCTTTATTAACATTCACATTGTTTAATTTGTGTAAAACCTTGTCCTGAGTCAACCAGTCACTTTGTATTAGTAAGTTTTTATTAATGAATTTCATGTCTCCTGTTATAGGTTTCTCTTTGATAAATACTGAAGAAAAATAATCATTTAAAATTTCTCTGCTTTATCCTGATCTTCAGTTAACAATAACCCTGACTCAGATTTTAGTGAACCTACATTTTCACTCTTGGGTTTTTTAGAATTTATGTACCTAAAGAATCTTTTAGGGTTGGTCTTGCTCTCTTTGGCTATTTCTTTTTCATTTTCTAGTTTAGCCCATCTAATCGCATTTTTACATGCTTTATTGGCTGCCCTATATGCTTTATAGGATGCCTCAGATTTATCAAATTTAAAAGCTTTAAATGCCTTCTTTTTATTTTTCATTTCCTTAGTTACCTTCCTACTAAGCCACATTGGTTTCAGTCTGTTTCTTTTATATTTATTAACCAGTGGAATATATTGTGACGTGTACTTTTCTAGTGTTAGTTTAAAGATATTCCACTTATCCTCAGTGTTTTTCCCGTGAAAGAGTTTCTGCCAGTCAATGACATTGAGAGCTTCCTTTATTTTAATAAAGTTGACTTTTTAAAATTATATATTTTAGCATGCCCCTTATGAATGTGTTTTTTTGAGTTTATTTCAAAAGTCACCATGTTATGGTCGCTATTCCCAACTGTTCTTACATTAATATTTGAGAAAAGATCCACATTATTTGTTATAACCAGGTCCAGACAGTTATCCCCTCTAGTTGGTGTTTCTACCAGTTGTGACATGAAGGTATCATTTAAAATGTTCAGGAACCGGATTCCCTTTGCTGAATTACTAGTCCCACTATCCCAATTTATGTCCGGGTAATTAAAATCTCCAATAATTAAAGTGCTACCATGATGTGCAGCCTTCCTAATTTGCTCTAACAGTTGTTCTTCCTCATCATTATCTATATTAGGTGGTTTATAGCATATGCCAACCAATAATTGACTTCCCTGTTTATTCCCCAACGAAATATTTACCCATAAGGATTCCACATTTCCCTCATCGCTTTCCAGTTGTGTAATATTAGGCTTTAAATCCTGATTTACATATAAACACACTCCACCCCCTTTCTTATGTTTCCTATCCTTTCTAAACAATGTATAACCGTTTAAGTTTACAGCCCAGTCATGCGTTTCGTCCCCACCACGTTTCTGTTATTCCTATAATGTCGTATTGCTTAGTGTATGCTATTACCTCTAGTTCCCCCATCTTGTTATTAAGGCTCCTTGCATTAGCAAGCATACATTTAATGTTGTCTCTACCCACACATGCTGAATGCGACTTTACATTACATGCCTCCACTGTTCTTACATTACCCATCCCCCGACTCCACCCCCCTTAGTCTGAACTGAAACCCCCGCTATCTGCTCTGTCTCCATTTTGTAAGATACTGTTCCCTCCCCCCTTCCACTAGTTTTTAAGTCTCCTCCAACCTTTTAACCATCCTCTCCCCTAGCACAGCAGACCCTCTTCCATTCAGGTGCAATCTATCACAACTATACAGCCTTCTTCTGTGCTTTCCTTCTGTAGGAGTTTGTTCAGTGGTTGAGCTATTTTTGCGAATCCTCCTACAAATCTTCGATAATAGGAACAGAACGCCAAGAAAGATCTAAGTTCAGTGACGTTTCGGGGTCTAGGCCAAGAAGCTACGGCCTCCAACTTCCGAGGGTCTGTTGAAACGCCTTCTGCTGAGACCACATGTCCCAGATACGTAACAGACGGTAAACAGAATTGACATTTCTCCCGAGACAGTTTCAATCCCTCTTCATAGAGCCTCTTCAAGACCTTCTCCAAACGTTGTTCATGTTCTTCCAGAGTCTTCCCGAACACAATTATGTCATCCAGGTACACTAATACTTCGATCAGGTTCATGTCCCCGACTGTCTTCTCCATTAACCGTTGGAACGTGGCTGGAGCCCCAGTAAGGCCTTGAGGCATTCTGTTGAATTCGAAGAATCCCAATGCGCAGATGAACGCAGTCTTCTCTTTGTCTTCAGGATGCATTGGTATCTGGTGATACCACTTCGCAGGTCTAGTACACTAAACCATTTTGCTCCGACAAACACTGTAAGGCATCTTCTATCTGAGGAGTAGCATATTGATCTGGGATGGTTCTCCGATTCAGCGTGCGATAGTCTATGCATAGCGGACAGAACCATTCTTCTTCCGGACCATTACTATTGGAGATGCATATGGGCTCCTGGACTCTTGGATCACCTTGGTTCTTTGCAGTTCATTCAGCTGTTCTCGTAGATCATCCAAGTCTCCCAGCGGAACTCGTCTTGACCTTTCACGAAACGGCTTGTCCTCTTGTAATCGAATGCGGTGCTCAGTACTTTTAGCTAGGCCCACGTCAAACTCATCTTTCGAGAACAAGTCTCTCCACTTTAGAACTTGGGACTGAAGACGTTTCTTCCATTC